>CM033470.1:30289434-30476723 GCA_019447015.1 Hymenochirus boettgeri | reverse complement strand
GGGACAGCAATGTATACTAAAACCCCTATGTTTATAATGTATGCCAGTGTGCAGATAATGTGATATTGTATGGGGCCTAGGAATGTGCATTGATTATCTTTTCTATGTTTATAATGTATGCCAGTGTGCAGATAATGTGATATTGTATGGGGCCTAGGAATGTGCATTGATTAGCTTCTCTATATTTGTATAAATGTTTGACCAGATCAGTAGCACTTCCGCTAAATGTAGTTGTAAATTAGCCCAATTAGAGGGCTTCCACAATCCTTCTATTAACCAATCAGATAGCTATTATAGTTGGAAAAAAATTGATAAGATCCCATTGGTTGGTGCAGATTAACTCAAGCAAACTATAAATAAGCCCCTTGCAGTAGTAAGGTGGGTTTGTGTTGTTTATTTGTTTTTAACTTTATTCCCAGCTCAATAAAGGAATTGTTACTAGTTTAATCGGACACTTTATTCCTTTTGTAATTACCTTCTAGTTATTTTGCTGTTTTGCACCCAACCTCCTTTATTTATTTATGTTTGGGCCCTGATATCTGTAGCTCATTACAACAATCCCACTCATATTCCTTTTGGTAGCAGTGGGTCTTTCTACCACGTTTACCTGGTGGGTAAGGTAAGTGTTTAATTGCAGCATCCAATTTCTCCATTGCTGCACGGCCACTCCTACTCGACGGCCACTTTCTACAGTAATTGAACCCAGTGGGTAATTTTGAGGCAGCTGTATGATAAGTTCTATGCAGATGTCATCTACTGAATAAGTTGCTATTACTTCCCGAGTAGCCGAGCGTGCTTTTACCTACAACAAATACACAGTATAAACCCTCTATCAATGCCATGGTGTTTGGAAGATGAATCATAGAAAGTGACAGTGAACAAGAGAATGAAAACTCATACTACATACTATTGGTTTACCATGTTTCATAATGTAACAAGCTTAGTAGATACTTCCTGTTACTGTGTCTCATAGTCTAACAAGCTTAGTAGATACTTTCTGTTACTGTATCTCATAGTGTAACAAGCTTAGTAAATACGTCCTTACACTGTATATGGTATAACAAGCTTAGTAGATACCTCCTTTTACTGTATCACATGGTATAACAAGCTTAGTAGATACCTCCTTTTACTGTATCACATGGTATAACAAGCTTAGTAGATACTTCCTGTTACTGTATCTCATTGTGTAACAAGCTTAGTAGATACTTCCTTTTACTGTATATGGTATAACAAGCTTAGTAGATACTTCCTTTTACTGTATCGTATGGTATAACAAGCTTAGTAGATACTTCCTTTTACTGTAAAGTATAGTATAACAAGCTTAAAATATACCTCCTTTTACTGTATAGTATGGTATAACAAGATTAGTAGAGACTTCCTGTAACTGTATCGTATGGTATAACAAACTTAGTAGATACTTCCTTTTACTGTATCATACAGTATAACAAGCATAGCAGAAACTTCCTGTTACTGTATTGTATGGTGTAACAAGCTTGGTAAATATTTCCTGTTATTGTATCGTATGGTGTAACAAGTTTAGTAGAGACTTCTTGTTACTGGATCATATGGTGAAACAAGCTTAGCAGATACACCATACGATACAGTAACTGGAAGTATCTGCTAAGCTTGTTACACCATATGATCCAGTAACAGGAAATATTTACCAAGCTTGTTACACCATACGATACAGTAACTGGAAGTAACAAGCTTGGTAAATATTTCCTGTTACTGGATATATTGTGTGTAAAAAGCTAGCAGATACTTCCCGTACTGTATACTATGAATGTAACAAGCTTAGTAAAAAAGTTTCTGTTATTGTATTGTATGGTGTAACAAGCTTAGTAGATACTTCATATTACGGCTTTGCTTGGCCTTATTTTATTCAGCCATATTTAACTGGTTAAGACCACAATCAATGGAGTTCTGGAGTAAAGGAAGGAAATAGTATGGACAATATGTGGACCTGCTTAAAGACTTATCACTGTAACATTACAGAAAATTCACAATGATCCTTAAGGGCCGCCAATCTTTCAAAGAACAATCCAAGAACGCCACTATCAGATACAAAGCTATGAAGATACACTGCAGAGTTATTTCAACCACAAATACATATCTGTGAGATGCTAATTGGATTGGCATAGAAGTTGCTGAATAAGCTGCAGTAACAAAAACAAAAAGTATTGAGGGATATGACCAAATGAATGAGGAGGAAATGTTCTAGCCAAGTCATTGAGGGTTGTTCGTCCTATGACAAGCAATGGAACCTACCTCAATAATTAAATAACTATAAATGTGTGATATGGCAGTAACCATTTGGTCTAGCAGTTAACTTTGTTACCCACAACGCTTAGGGTGTACAGAACAGGTTTTTCGGGCGAGTATTGGTACATGTATGAGCCGAAACAGCAGTTCAGTACACCATTGCGTGTTGCGGGTCAGCCCTGAGATTGCACGTATGTGCCCAACACAACACTTTTTTTCTCCTATTTAAATGTGATCTTTTATTTAGCCTTCTTCTATGGCTGAGCATTACTGTGTGATAATTCTACGTATAACTTGTATGAAAAACTGAACTTACAGTCATGCCATCAAAGACCTGTGTGCTGACTGGACAGAGGTGATTTCTTGTGATGACAGCACATTGCTCCCATACTTGGTAGTGAATTTGTCAACAATGTTAAATATTCTTTTCTCACAGCTGTTCCACCACAATCTGACCATAGCCGGTAGATCCTTTAGGGTCATGTGATAAACACAAGATGCCAGATGGGGAATCTCATGTTGTATCGTTGCAGTTCCTAATTAAATCAAAACAAAACGTTGATTTTAAGTTGAAAAGAAAAAGAAATTTCAAGGATTTTTAAAGATTTCCTTAATAGGGGAAAATGACTGCAATTTGTAGGGACATATATTACATGCTTGACTGAGGAAGAGACGAGAGTAGAGATTGGACCCAAATCCAAATCGGATTCACAGATCCGCTGGAACCCGGACTTTGCGGATTTCAGACTTTTTTTGATATGTGGGAACTATTTTAGAAAATTCCTAGAAAAAAAAAAAAGATTCCCAGGTCCCTGAGCCATTTAGAGTAAGCTTTCATTGCTATTTATACCTTCATATTAGGCAGAATTTCAGAATTTTTTTTAACTTCATTGACTTGAACTATTTCTTCAAGCCAAGAGTACCTACGTCCCTTTAATTATAACTTTAGTATATGCTTTTAAGAACAACTTACAGGGAGGCATATCTGTCAAGTCATCTTTTTTTTTATTAAATATATATAATATAAAAGGAGAATGTGTGAGTGGTCTTAGGTTATACCAATTATTGCTCTGCAGACTAAAGCCAAAGGTTTGGTTCTTTCTATTCTTATATTGCCTTAATTAATTCTAAAGCTTTATACAAACGCCCGATCGTGGGGGCCAACCTGTGATGCACGATGTGTATGCACGAGGATCGTTGCCGAATGGCCGGCAGATCTTTAAACCGAATGGCTGTTTTAGACGACAAAGTGCCCATACACTGCCTCAATCATCAGCCGAAATGGCTGTGCATACACTCACATGTGTTTATGAACGTTAAATCTGAGCACATCACTTACCTTGAAAACTGAGATGAAGTTCTTCAGTAAAGAAAGTTTTGGGGTCCTTGTTAGCTACTTCGTTTGTTTGCCCAGGAAGGAGGATATGGGGCATAAGCTTGAACAAATATAGAGCAGCATGTTCAGACTCTTTGTTTTCGCAGAGATACTGGGAGTACGAAGCCCGCAACTGAGTGACAAAGCACAAATACAAGGTGTTACATATTTGAGGTTTAAAAAGGAATCGGATTTAGACAAAGACGACACAACAAAAGCTTGTAGGTTATTTTACATTTCATGACCAAAGCTTTTTCTTTAGGACCTTTAATTTTAATCAATCATAATTTCATAAGGGAATTGGGTGTATAAACCGAGAGAAACTTTAGTGCGCTAAAAATGTTTAGTAGGAACCAGGGCCAGTTCTGGCCATTTTGGTGCCCTAAGCAAGTCTCCATTGGTGCCCCCTTCCCAAATCACAACTCCCCCTAAAGCACTCTTGCATTAGTCTTCGGGTAGATTAGAAAACCTGAGATAGGAAATCATCCTGTATTAGGCGAAGTCTGTTTTTCCTGACACATTGTATCACACTGAGAGTACAGAGCAATGTGTATTGGAATACCTATGACTGCGATTTATCCTCAGACACTGCGCTCTATAATTTAAACTTTTGCTATTAATTGGTGGGGATTGTGATGGGGAATATTAGGTCTTTAGACACAGTTGGTTGAACTTTATTAAATATTCAGTTGGTACTGGGCATTACCCTGCATGCACCTCACTATGTAAGGAAAAAAAAACAATCATACAGCTGATAATTAATGGGAGGGCAGATACTACTTAGTAGTGATAGATTATAATACTGCCATAAACATGCAAGAGCAGATATCCAAAAGGTCCACCTTCCTTCACAGCCAATGAGTTGCCCGGGGTTTTCCAAATTTACCGCTATCTTGTGCGAGCTTAAGCACAATGCATTGCTCATGTTCCAAGTGACAACCGGCTCAAAAACCAAGGGGCAGAGGTATAAATGGGCAGCACTGTGGCTTAGCGGTCAACGCTAACTTCCTAGGTACTAATCCTCCCTTGGACACAGCTGCAAGCAGTTTTAATGACCTTCAATGCGGATAGTTGTAATCTCGTCAGGACAGGGCCTGATGTGAATGTATCTATGCAACTGTTAAGAGCCATAGAAGAAGTTGGCACTAAATAAATCCATAATAATAATTATATTAAACTTTTATCAGAGTGGTAGAACTTCGGAGGGCAGAGCAAGGACCAAAATAAAAAAATTGGGACCTTAAAGATAGAATGGTTCAGTCAAAAACAAAAGAAAACTTCCACATGATATTTCACACAGCAGCCAATTTTAATCACTTCAGCAAATACAACTCATACCAAAGGGCCCTTACCTGCGACGGGGCAGCTTTAAAGAAAGTGAGTATTAATTTCCAAGTTAGCAGATAGCCGAGCACAAAGCCAAAATCTTTTTCAATGGCTCAATGATGATAAATTCTCCGACAGGAATTTCTTTAAGAATAGACTCTAAAAATTTTCTTGGATGGACAGGACAGACATCAGAGCAGCAGGCGGAGACCGGAACAAATTTTTGCGTAGATTTAATTTGCACTGTACTGCAACAATGTTTTCTAAACAGGTACTGGATGCACTGAACTGGGTTGTAGGAGACACTGCCCTCCACCTTCCATAGTGCTTAAAGGGAGCAGTACATTTTCAAAAAGTGGGCTTGTGCCCTGGAAAACAGCTTACTGCTATTTTCCCCAACATGCTCACCTCCCTCTAACAGACACACGCACTCTTTATAGGGACGAGTGGGAGAACTTTTACCCATGGTACAAGCAACATCATCTACTGCTGAATAGGCAGCAACAAGCACAATTGTATCGCACACCAGGAAAGTTCAGCACACACATCAGCTTCTGGACAACAATGGGGTAAAAAAGCTTCTTATAAACTAGGCAAGCACATAGCAAGAAAATGCCTGACGCATTTCGGACCAGAAGCGGTCCTTAATCATAGGCTCCATTAAGCGTCTCCATATTGCCGGTTAAATAGCCCGCCTCCCACTAACACTGTCCCACACATGGGGTGCCACATCACGGGAGTGCCGGTCAAAACTAGCATAGGAAGGATTGCTCCATTGTCATTCGTAAAGCAGACAAAGGGGGAGCTGTGGTGTTGCTAAACACTGATGTATAAAAAAGAAGCAGTCAGACAGTTATCTGACGAATCAATATATGAGAGACTTGAGAGAAATCCCACACCACAATTTAGGATCAAATTGAACAATATACTACAGGAGGCTGTTAGTATAGGGATTATTGAACCTAGTATGATGGGTAAATATTACCAGAACATCCCATGGTTCCTGTTTTCCATCATGTTCCTAACACAAGGGTGAACCCTCCAAAAGGTAGACCTTATAGTAGGAATCAACTCCCTAAATGAGGCTATCATCACGGTGATGCTCTTTACAATCTCTAGTGCCTTAGCTGTCTTCATATATTAAAACACCACTCATGTCCTCAACTACTGCAGGATTAGAATGGAACAAAGGGTACAGGTTGGTAACTATATAGTTTCTCTGTACTCAGTATTCCTCATCATCTAGAATTCGCTGTGCGGTTGCTTATCACCTTAAAATATATGAATTATCCTGAAGAGTGGATACATTTCATTTTGGCAGCTATACAATACCTTGTCACCATAATTTTGTATGTTTGATGGGGGCTTCTTCTGCCAGGTACAGGGGGCTGCGATGGGGACAAATTTGCCCCCACGTATGCCAACCTGTACTTGGGCTGGTGGAAGAGTCTACTCTGGGACCTCTTTTTGAAAGTTCGCCTAATAGTTGTAAGGTAGTTCAGCATAGAAGGTTCATAGATGTATTTTGGGTCTGGCAGGGTTCAGATCTTGAACTTAATACCATTATAGGGTGTAAAATGACACACAACAATTACAATTTAAAGTTCACCTGGCATAGCAGCTCATCAGGGATTAGTTTAGATCTATGGATTCATATCGATCAGGAAGGAACACATAGACATACATTAACCCCTAGTAGGAATACAATTCTTAGAGCGGACTCTAGTCATCCATCACGGTAAAAAAGGTATACCGGTATGGTCAAGGGTCAGAGTGAGAAGAAATTGTAGCAGAGAGGAAGAATATAATGAAGTATCTTTTATTGAATCTCCCTGTAGGATACCAAGAGGTTTGAACGCGAAATGGGACATAGGTGTTCAAGTATAAATTTTCCCTTCTGAGGTTAATTTATATTTATATATTGTTCCTTCCTAATTAGGAGTATCATCTATAGTATCACTCCCTAGCCTCTTTCATAAACTAACGACAGTAGTTGATGTTTTTATTACTGGGTATCCAGTTTAGAAATTATATTCTTTCCTTTTTTACTCTGTATATACTTTGTTTACACTGTTTTGTACTAGTATCTTGTTCATCTGTATAGCTATTTAATGCTAGTGTTTGACCGGCCTCCCATGATCCCTCCCATGTGTGGGCGGTCTTAGTGGAGGGCAGGCTAATTAACTGGCAATATGGAGGACGCTAATGGAGCCTATGAATAAGACCGTTTCTGGTCCGAAAACACGTCAGGCTTTTCTTACTAGTTGCTTCCTAGTTAATAAAGAAGCTTTTACTTACCCATTGTTGTCAAGAAGCTGATGTGTGTGCTGAACTTTTCGATGGCGCTACAATTGTGCTTATTGTGGTCTATTGGGAGGTTTCCGAGTTGGAGCGAAGACTCGGTGGCTGACCTGGTCTGTCCAGCAGGAGCAGTGTATCACTTGTATATTTACTAACGGGACGCATATGCTGTGATTTACCGTTTGTGAAGCAGGAGCTTTCTTACAGAGAAAGGTTGCGGGGTATTTTTACACCGGGCCATCCCAACACCAGAGTGAGTGTGGGAATCTATGCTTTATACTACCTTTAATAGCTTATTATATGTGTGAATGTGGTCAATATGCCACATAAAGTGTCAGTTATAGTGGTTTAAGTGTTACAATTTTCTGTTAAAAGTAATAACTATGACTGGATGCACTACCGTATTATTAATAGATATGTGTGACCAGACTAATCTGGTGTGATCCAGTACCTCCACAAGCACTCTCAAAACACTTGTAATCAAATTTAAAATACAATTTATTGGCACAGACAAATATATAAACACTCAAAACCCAACCCACTGTACCTCCCACCCCTTTAATTTAAACACAAAATAGAAATAGAACCTTAGTCTGGGCGTCCCAGACCGTTGTCTATTAAAAGGTCTATGTGGAAAACAAAGTGCTCCTAGATAAAGTGGCTTGGTGCTATAAAAGTTGTCACAAAGTCTGGATTCTGTGAATTCCAAGTTCGTAGTTTTTCACAGAAATAACTCAGCCTATTATGGCCTCCGCTCTTTCCAGTAAATATTCAAACTCCTCCGGAAACAAAAAGCAACGGGACGCTAAATACAGTCACTTCTGGCCTTACCGGGAATTTTAACGGATCTCATATCCTTTTATAGCACCAAGCCACTTTATATAGGAGCACTTTGTTTTCCTGGGTCATTTTTACAGAGAACTTTTAATAGACAACGGTCTGGGGACGCCCAGACTAAGGTTCTATTTCTATGTTGTGTTTAAAATAAGGGGTGGAGGTACAGTGGGTTGGGTTTGAGTGTTTATATATTTGTCTGTGCCAATAAAATTGTATTTTAATTTTGAATTACAGTGTTTGAGAGTGCTGTGGAGGTATGGGGAAGGGTATCTTCCCATGTGATTATTTGCAATTTTCTGTGGTATCATCTACTGCTGCCCATCTAATGCAAAACGGGAGACGGAAGAATTGTATCCTACCTCCCAGAACAATATAGAAATCAAAATGAAAAAATAGATAAGGACAGTATAGTGTCCTTTAAAGGGGTTACTTAAACTTAGGGCTACATTTTTTCTTAAAGGGCTGTCGCTCCTTAAAACAAAAAAACTGGTCACATTCTGTTACCTGCCCCAACTGATAATTCAACACATTATTAAATATATTACGAACCACATATTTAAGGATGATTATTGTCCCCATTCTGGCAGAGTAAGCTGGATCCTCCCTCCATACTAACCAAGGTTGTGAATGCCGACATCACAACCATTGATTGACTGCGGATTTCCTGCTGCCTCCTCTGCACATGCTCAAGCTTATAAAAAGCTCATTGAGCAGATGGAGGAGACAGATACCTTTGCCAGAAAGAACTGTGATTAAATATTGGTTCAATTGAATGTAATAAATAGGTAAAAATAGCAGTTGGGGTGGACATTCCCCTTTAATGAATATCTCGTCCTTACAACATATAGAAAAAAAAGAATGTTTTTATTCTTCCGTTTTCCTTTATGAATCAATACATACAAAAACACTTTCTTCTAAAATTTGTCATTTACTTTTTGCCACATATGAAGCGTGAACAGTGGCTAACGTAAGGTAAAAACTTACAGGAGGGCTCCTTGTCTCATCGCCGTATGATTGAGATCTTCATTATCAAATACAGGCAAATCTGCCATAATTCTGGAAGACACAAACATCTGTTTTATGGTCAATATTTTTATTTATTTAAAACATTTTCTTTACATATACTTATGTAATATAAAACATTCCGTATAGGGGGAGCTCCGTGATCCTATAGCTGACTGCTGCCCGGGGTGTAAATTATTATTTGTAATGTGTATAAAAAAAAAAAAGGATGGATAAATTCTCAATCGCACATAACTACCTCATACCACTTATTAGGGCAATACATCAATTTCTACAGAGCAATGTAGATCAGGGTTTCTAAGGGTGTGGACATATTTTACCAGTATAACACATTTGTTCTCTTTTGTTACCAAAAACAGCACATTATGATAACATTTTCACTGCAAAATTATTTACAAGAATGACTGAAAAAAAACAAAAGACATTAGACACTTTCCACGGGGGTGTTGATATAAAATTCAATTTCACAGGGGATATAAAAAGGTTCTCTCTATAGGCAACACTTTAGAACTATAACAAAATGCTTTTTGCTTCGTGTAAGTGAATCTCAAATGTTCTGTGTAGATCTGCCACATCAGATCAATCTCCCAATAAAAGGGATCGACATGTCAAGCATTTTTGGCATTTGGGTCGGATTGCTCAAAATGTCAAAACCTGTTTTTCCCAGATCGAACACTTGACATGACGAGGTGGAAAACTTGCCTCCGACCCCATGTTCTGTCCCAATCTCTCCGCAGGTTTCAAGCTGAAATCTGCAGATAGAATGGGGCTTCAACTTCGAGCAGTAGGAAAATCCAATCAGAAGAATGCGCCCGGTATATGACTAGCTTGGGTGGTTGATACACAGGTAGATATTTTAACTTGATTTACACCCAGACCTTAAGGTTAAATCAGTCGGTCTGTGATCAGGCATGTTGGTAAAGGCCCGTACACATGTCCAATTTTACGGACAAGGGCCATTGTCAGTCCCGCGATCACACATGTATACAAGACCAAGTCATGGGCGATCAATAAAGGACCACTTGATAGGTTGAGTCAAAATATCAGTGTAAATTCTTTAATCCTGATCAATATGTAAAAGTCTGAAAGGCAACGTGGGACGCAAAGAAGGAAGAACTTTTGTTCTTAATTATCCAGCAGATGAAAGACTGTGACTTGCACAGATCTTCCCCTATAAAGCAGGAGAGGAGCCAGGTATTTAACAAGCTTTGCAAGCTGTCAGTAGGTTGGTCTTCTGTCCAGCGACAAAATTGGCTGGAAGTTGTGGTAAGCAGATGGTTCTTTGAAATGTAACCAAGTGTTTCAACCAGTGACTTAGCACACAACTCAAATGGGAAGACTCCGAAACCTTGTATTCCCTGCAAGGAACAACATAAAGGAAACATGGAAAAAAAACGTTCAATAAAGTTTCCAAAGTCATTCATTTTCAAAAGATTGTTTGTGATAAACGGAATTTAATAGAGAACAGATTTATTTTGTGTTTGTTAGTGTATTTCCAAGAAAAAAAAACAACACATTCCCATAGAACCTTATATTGGTTCAAGATCTATATTTGGCTCTCAACTCTCAACTGTGAATCAATTTGTGTGTGTCTTAAAGGGGAAATACAAAAAGGTCTGCTATCTGACCATCAAAACATGCCTGATGCACTTCTTCTCTGAGTGAAGGCATAGTGCTCATTGGTTGGCCCCTGTCCAGGAGGAAGACCAGGCCGATTGAAAGAAGATTGCAATAATCATTAATTTCCACCCCATCACACCATTAATCTTTGAACTGCAAAAGATTGTCCTGAAAACCAATATATTTACATTTCTCAGCCGTGAAAACCTTAAAGGGTATGTAAACTGGCAAATGTTTTTTTAAATTGCCCATTAGTGGAAAACTAAATTCATCCCAACTATCACTGTATCTTTTTTTTTGTTGATCTGCCCCCCATTTCTTTAGATACCAATCTGAAACATCTACATTTCAGCATTTCTGTAAGCAGTTTGCTGTAGCTTGAATGGTTGATAGTTGGTGTGCTGTATACTGTATGCAGTATTGAGAGTTGGGATGGGGAAAATAGTCAGGTCAGTGGTCAGAGCCTGAGCAAAACCGGTATTGAAGGCATGCAGCAACACACACCTCAAATTATGCACTACTTACACATACATTATATAGATTAAGATGCCAGCAAAAGCATTTTCAGTATACATACACTTGAACCTATAGAAGATTTATGATTCCAAGGCTTCTGTGTTTCTTGTTTCTAAGGGGGCAAGAAAATAATGATGTGAAGCATGCCATCAATCAAGCAGGGATTACTGTCTGTTCCAACAATAATCTCAAAGCCAGGTCTACACTGCAAGGACAGAAGTGGTGCACAATGGTGCTGGTTACATTATTTAACCTCCTGGAAATAGAAACATTAACCTTTTCAGCACTTTATTTTAACTTACTAAACTAAGAGAAACCAGAGGCGTTAGTGTCACTTTATAATACAAATATGTTTGTTACCTGTGTAGTCTTACCAACATGGCAAGATTAAACTGTGAATGCCTTCAGAAAAGAACTCCTTCCATTCAGAGAGAAGGTTTGTAGGAAATCTTTCTGCAGTTGTCCATGCTGACAGACTGGAAATAATCAGACAGATCTGTGGCCAAGTTTGCAACTTGCACAGGCAAATAGTCGACAAGAGGAATGTGGTAAACAGCAGTGCTTCACACGCAGTCTGAAATGTATAGTAAGATAAAGCAGGTTGTAGAAAACTTTTTGAGCGTAAGTTTGGTAAATTATTTTCCAATCTATTAAGAACCACGGGGTCAGGCTCTAACCAAGGTTCTCTAAATAATGGAGGAGGATGGGGGGAGGTTATATGGGCAGAGTTTACCTTTAAGGATGCAGTTACTAAAAGGGATGTTGCCTAAAATGTGTTTCTGCATTCTAAGCAGTTTTGTACTAACCATTGGTTTGTTTTTTCATAGGATAGGAGTAATAAAAAAAATTAATTAACATGACAGCTATGATTTATGTATTTAAATGTAGATAAGCAGCATCTTATGTAAAGCTAAAGTATTACACTGGATCTACTTTAGGATAGAGAAAAATCCCAGCTGGGCAAATAGTGCCCTCTGTGGAAATTTATTTTTTTTATCAATACAGGAGAGCTTGACCCTTGAAACCTAGCCGACAAAGTCTACGCTAAGAACTAATGTGCCTGTCCTGTAACATATACGTTAGACCTACAATGTAAAAATTCTAAACAGTGACGCCGCAGAAAAAGGAAAACTGAAGTTTCAAAGATGGCAAGCACAAATGTAGGTTAAAGTTCCTGGCATGAGAAGGAACCAAACCAATAGCTCACAGTAATGGGATTTTACCATGTACAGGGCTTGTCTAGATTTAGAATGTTTCCTGATACAAGAGTTTCGCCCTTTGTACTAATCTTACAGTTTAGAGAATTGTACTGACTGTGCCTGTACACATGACAGTATCCATGGCCAATAGTGTTAATGATTTCCCACCATATCGACACTCCAAACGGCCACACTGACAATGAATGATCACATTAGTGTTTCATAAATAAAAATCTGCATACTACCATTAATCGTTTCATTGAGTAGCACCAGCACGTCCGGTTTTCATCTGCCAGGTTAGTGTCCTGGACTTTTCTGTATTAAAAATAGAGCTAAAGCACAGAAAGCCTGGCAGAAGGGAGGGACTTCAGGTACTTTTATTTCAACTGTTATTTTTCTGCACAATAGTTCTCCTTTAACTGTTAGTCATGGACTAGTGTTTCAGCCATCTGTAAAAAGGCTTGGGCTAGGAACAGGTGGATGCACCCAAAATTTTCACGATTGGTTTGTTTTTTAGCGTATATGATGAAGGATGTAAATAAGAAACAAGATGCACATTCTCTAACTGTATCTCAAATTTGATTTTTGATCCTAAAAGATTTATAAATTGCTCTAGAAAATAAAGCAGCATACGGCTTAGGGGAAAATAAGGATTGCTGCCACCTGGTGGTTCAAGAGTCAAATATTGCTGTAATATCTGTAATTACAGAAGAAAGATTGCATTGACATTTCATAGATGCAATTGATTGATTCCCAAAGTTGGTAGCCTATTCCCAGGAGAGGAAACAAACATCGAAAGGTTCCATACTGCCATTCTTGCGGTAAATGGGTACTTTAAACACTACTCTGGAAAGGTCATCCCCGTCCTGTTATGTGAATTTTTCAGGCATGATAGGATCATTTAAGCCCAAATAAAATGAAAACTATAAACAATATTTAATGATAGCAATTAATAGGATAAATATTATGGCTGGCGCTTCAATAAAACAAACACTAAAATCAAAGTCAATTTCCAGACCGGTCTTTCTGTATAAATGACTATTAGTCAGGTCACCTCGATCCAAGCCAGCATGGAACACCATAAGAAGTCCCAATCATGTCTGGAAATGATGAAGCAGGAGATGCCAAATATTCACAAGAAGAGAAAAAAATCTGATCATTTCCACATTTGAGTCCCAATAAGGGGTTGTGCTGGATTTTCTTCAAATTACTGGGGGGGAAAAAAGACCAAACGTATGGTATAACAAACTTAGTAGATACTTCCTTTTACTGTATCATATAGTATAACAAGCATAGCAGATACTTCCTGTTACTGTATTGTATGGTGTAACAAGCTTGGTAAATATTTCCTGTTACTGACTGTATTGTATGGTGTAACAAGCTTGGTAAATATTTCCTGTTACTGTATTGTATGGTGTAACAAGTTTAGTAGAGACTTCTTGTTACTGGATCATATGTATGGTGTAACAAGTTTAGTAGAGACTTCTTGTTACTGGATCATATGGTGAAACAAGCTTAGCAGATACACCATACGATACAGTAACTGGAAGTATCTGCTAAGCTTGTTACACCATATGATCCAGTAACAGGAAATATTTACCAAGCTTGTTACGGGTGTAACAAGCTTAGCAGATACTTCCAGTTACGTATCGTATGGTGTATCTGCTAAGCTTGTTTCACCATATGATCAGTACAAGAAGTCTCTACTAAAGTGTTACACCATACAATACAGTAACAGGAAATATTTACAAGCTTGGACACCATACAATACAGTAACGGAAAGTATTGCTATGTTGTTATACATATGAACAGTAAAAGGAAGTATCTACTAGTTTGTTTATACTACGATACAGTTACGGAAGTCTCTCTAATCTTGTATCCAACTATAAGTAAAGGAGGTATATTTTAAGCTTGTTATACTATACTTTACAGTAAAAGGAAGTATCTACTAAGCTGTATTACCATACGATACAGGAAATGAAGTATATACTAAGCTTGGTATACCATATACAGGAAAAGGAAGATCTACTAGCTTGTACACAATGAGATACAGTAACAGGAAGTATCTACTAAGCTTGTTATACCATGTGATACAGTAAAAGGAGGTATCTACTAACTGTTTACCAAATACAGTGTAAGGACGGATTTACTAAGCTTGTTACACTATGAGATAGTACAGGAAAGTTCTACTAAGGCTGTTATACCATACGATACAGTACGGAAGTATCTCTAAGCTGTATTATACCATATACAGTAAAGGAAGTATCTACTAAGCTTGTTACACAATGAGATACAGTAACAGGAAGTATCTACTAAGCTTGTTATACCATGTGATACAGTAAAAGGAGGTATCTACTAAGCTTGTTATACCATATACAGTGTAAGGACGTATTTACTAGCTTGTCACATGAGATACAGTAACAGGAGTATCTACTAAGCTGGTTAGACTATGAGACACCAGTAAAGGAAGTATCTACTAAGCTTGTTACATATGAAACATGGTAAACCAATAGTATGTAGTATGAGTTTTCATTCTCTTGTTCACTGTCACTTTCTATGATTCATCTTCCAAACACCATGGAATTGATAGAGGGTTTTATCTGTGTATTTGTTGTAGGTAAAAGCACGTCGGCTACTCGGGAAAGTAATAGCAACTTATTCAGTAGATGACATCGCATAGAACGTTATCATACAGCTGCCTCAAACAATTACCACTGGGTTCAATTACTGTAGAAAGTGGCCGTCGAGTAGGAGTGGCCGTGAGCAATGGAGAAATTGGATGCTGCAATAAACACTTACCTTACCCACCAGGTAAACGTGGTGAAAGACCCACTGCTACCAAAAGGAATATGAGGTGGGATGTTGTAATGAGCTACCAGATATCGGCCCAAACATAAAAAATAAAGAGGTTGGGTGCAAAACAGCAAAATAAACTAGAAGGTAATTACAAAAGGAATAAAGTGTCCGATTAAACTATAACAATTCCTTATTGAGCTGGAATAAAGTTAAAAAACAAATAAACAACACCAAACCCCACCTTATACTGCAAGGGGCTTATTTATAGTTTGCGAGTTAATCTGCACCAACCAATGGGATATTATCAATTTTTTCCAACTATAGTAGATATCTGATTGGTTAATAGAAGGATTGTGGAAGCCCTCTAATGGGGCTAATTTACAACTACATTTAGCGGAAGTGCTACTGATCGGTCAAACTTTATACAAATATAGAGAAGCTAATCAATGCACATTCCTAGGCCCCATACAATATCACATATCTGCCACCTGGCATACATTATAAACAGAGGGGTTTTGTATACATTACTGGATTCACATGAATGAAAAGCATTTGCGTTATATAATAAACCTTGTGCTCGAACGGAGCATAAAACCAGCAATAAAGAAATTCAATCATAATAGAGAATGAGGGTAGGACTGATCAGGTTAAATTATTAGTTAAAAATCTAAACTATTTTGTATATATAGATGGGAGCTTATGGAAGGCTTGGCCCTTTGGAAGAACAATGTGGACAAGAGGTTTGAAGGAGTTGAAGACTGCATGATTTGTTCTCTGTAATACATGGCTCCAACTACTTTTACCACAAGAAAGCCTGCAGACCTGCAAAAAGAAAAATCCACTCTGAATGTCTGGTAAGAGGCCATTTTCTGTCTCCAGGTGTCTGGTCTAATCTGGATTGCATTGTAAAGTTGAATGTTGCACTGACATTTAACTGTAAAGTGCCCAAACCAGTGGTAAGCTGCCAAGTCACTTATGCCCAGCTAATAGCTCTGCTGCCTGACCTTTGCATCTGACAGTCCCTTATGTCTCCGTCACATACATTAGAAGGGGGGTGGACAAGCAGTAGAGTTGTCAGTCCTGACACAGTATCCTTTTTTTTTTTTTTTTTTACAGCTCACTGTAGGGCTATGGGGCAAAAATGGAGTGGGGAAGCCTGGAAAAGCAGATAATACAGTTTACCGTATAACACTGTGAAGGTGAATGTACCACACATAATGCCGGTGAGGTGCATGTACAGTCAGAATGGTTGGTGCACAAGTAAAGCCGTGTAACTGTAGGATATAGTATATTGCCGTGAAATAATCAGGAAAGTACAAACAAAAAGTCCTTTATGGTCCATACTTTTAGCATAACCTCCTCTCATCGTTCACTGCTATAAACATAGTACATAGTACAAAGTACATACCTAAAATTGAGTTTTAAATACATTCAGTCTGACTTTTTATTTTCTTCCAAGCTTGCAGTGGGTATTTGTGGGAATGTTTGTATGGATATGTGGGAATATGGGTATATATGGGTCATTTGGTGTATGGTGTTATGTATAGATGTATGTGAGTATGTGTATGTGTGGGGATGTATAGATAATGGGGTGTTAGTTGGAAACCACCAAGTTATTGAAACAATTGCTTTCCTGTAGAAAAAGATAGCTGGCCTTCAATTTTGCCCAATTGTTTGAGCTCACAGCACATGAATGACATCTGCTACCCATTTTTTAAAACTGTTCCTATTTTTTAGAAACTATTGTAAAAATTCACTCTGAAACTTCTTAGACTTTGCTCTCAATCGATGCTTCATTATCATAAACTCTTCTGTTCTGTGCCATTCTTCTGTATTTAAACTCTGACAAGATGACCACTAGGGCAATGTGATTTGTGAATTGCATGGTCGCTTATTGGCCTTTTAGTAATGGCTGATGGGGATTACTGAGCATGATTAGCTAAACAGATAGTCAGGTCAGATAAATGGAGTAGTCTGTAAAGTGTGGATGAGGGATACTGACCCTTAACAAAACTATTACAGGATTGAAGGCATTCAACAACATACAAAGCTTACAGAGAAAACGCTACTTACTGTATATATATTTAATAAGATGAGGCAAAGACATTCATGTATTGTAGTTGCTTTTTAACCTTTTGACCAGGGGAGGCTAAACCGATTACTATAACTTTATACCTTGCTGCAAAAATACTGAAATTTCTAAAAGGGCATGTCCACCCAAAAACTATAACCCCCCCCCCCCCATTACTGGCCCCACTGTGTTAGTGCAATAAATGCTTAACCTACAATCCCAGCTCCCAATGGTTTTCCTGGATTCCCCCCCACATCCCAAAAACTGGCCACCAGGAGGATTGCAGAGTCCATATAGGACTCTGCCTCATATCTCCCCTCAGGGAGAATTTTGTCCTGCGCATTGCAGGCCTCTCAGCCAATCACGGACGCGGCTGACAGTCCTGCCCCCTGCTTGCAGTTTCATGGAAGCAGAGGGACAGTACACAGACGCCGCAAGGAGAAAGAGGTAAGGTAAGTAAAGATCGGGGAGTTCAGTAAAATCTTTATGGCGGTTGGGGGTGGGGGCAGGATAGCTTACTAATGGCCAAAAGTCAGAAAATGTGGGGTGGACATGCCCTTTAAAGTTAGTGGTAACTTTCGCATTTATGATGTATTCATATGAAATATGGCACACATAAATCATTTGTTAGCAAAAGTATAGAAAATGCTATCTGATCATACAAAAAGAACAAAGTGTTGCCTTCTAACAAATGGGTATGTATCTGAAATAGTAAGCTTTTTGTGGGTTGTGTAATCCCAGGATTGGATGGATCCAGGTAACGATAACATTTATTTTGTAGAAATCATTGTCTCCGCTCTGGATGATGATAATGTGCTACGATCCAGTGGTGTGGAGAGCAGGATGCAGTTTTTCCAAGCAACACCAAGTTAACTGTGCAGGAGTTGTTTTTTTCCCCTTCAATATCTCAAGTCATCCTATTTTCCTTTGGAAACCATTTTAAGTCAAGTGTCCTATTAAATGTGGTTATATATTTCTTGCTTGTAGTCAGAACATGTGTGTTCTCCTCAAAGATTTATAGGTTTGGGCTGTCTGTTTCCCGTTGTGCAATACAGATAGTTGCTTTGTCCTTGAGGCCAGAGTCTGTTGGCAAGGTGCATTTGGGCCTGTGGCGCTCAGTTACAATGAAGCAATTCTGGAGCTTATTTAATATAAATGCAATATTCACATTAAAGTGAAGTTAGTACAAGTCATAACCTGTTGACAGAGTTTTACGGAACCCTTGTCTTTTTTATGTGTTTTATTGAAAACTATGAGAGGAGGAAAGGAGTGCTCCATTTACTCGGTGTTAAACAGCACATCTATTTCAATTCTATTCAGTTTTTTTATAACTGGATTGTTCTGAAATTCTTTGGGTCCCTGTGTAAATTTATTGATATGCCCTGGGGAAAATAAAAAAGCTCTCCTATATGGTTAACGTGTATACAATACAATAGGGAACAGACTTCTGGGTTATTATCCATATTTGAATCCTTAGGGCTATTTTATATTTTTCGATACTGTGGCCTTTAAGAATGGTTACGATGGCGGACGTAAATCTACAAATGCGATTTTAAGTTACTACAATCACAATCGCCCATGGGCAGCCGGTGGCTCAGTGGTTAGCACTGATGCCTTGCAGAGCTGAAGTCCTGAGTTCGATTCCACCCTTGGACACATCTGCAAGGAGTTTGTATGTTCTCCCCGTGCTTGGTGGGTTTCCTCCGGGCACTCGGGGTTTCCTCCACAATCATAAAGACATACTGATAGTGGTGATGTGTCAAATAAAGTGCTTAGATTGTAAGCTCTTCGGGACAGGGCCTGATGCGAATGTATCCATGAATTGTAAAGCCCTATGTATATGCTGGGCTATATAAAGTCACAATTTTGTCTACGCCATGATACATTTAAGACTGCAATGTAGTTTAAAAGAGGGGGATTATAGATATTGTGGGGCGTGTGAATGCAGAATCTGCTAATAGGGTTTTCCTTAGTATCTGGTGAAGGCTGTGGTGTGTGTTTTTCTGAATTAATAATAATGATAGTAATGCTTCAACATTTAGATGTGATGTACTGGGCAGGTCAAAGTTTTTGGTTTATTTGTCTGCGTGTTGAATTTTGTTTCTCATTGCATTTAAAGGAATAGTTCACTGCAATAGTTAACTATTCCTTTTCTACATTGATTGAAGCCAGGAGGTTAAGGAGCTGTGCCTTACCTCCCGGTCTTCAATCAATGTTTGGATAGCAGGAACGACTCAGGAAATCTTACCTTTTACGCAATCCAGCGGGGCTGCCTGACAGTTCTCGACTGCTTCCGCTTCTGTTACGCTATAACACACATGCCAATAATGCACGCTATAGGGAACAGAAGCAGGAAGCAGTCGGGAACTGTCCGAGCGCCCACTGGATTGCGCAAAACCTAAGATTCCTGAGCTTCGTTCCTGGCTATCCAAACATTGATTGAAGAACGGGAGGTAAGACATAGCTCCTCAACTCCCAGGCTTCAATCAATGTAGAAAAGGAATAGTTCACTATTGCAGAGAACTATTCACTATTCCTTTAATAAATGTCAGTGTTTTATTTCAGAAAATGAACAGTATTCTTTTTTAAGGGCATGTCACCCCCCAACAAACTATAATCCCCCCAACTACTGGCCCCACCATGTAGTGTAGTTTAATCCTTACACATCCCAGCTCCATAGGGTTCTCTGTAAACCCCCCCCCAAAGTCTCAAAACTAACCTCCAGGAGGATAGCAGGTCTCTGCTGCTATCTGCCTCCGGTAGATATTTGCCCATGCGCACTGCAGCCCTTCTCCCCCCCCCTCCCCCTTCCTCTCCCTCCGTTTCTACAATCCCTGCCTAGCGTTAAACCCCTTAATATGCTGCTCCCCCATGTCCCCCAGCCCAACCGCATGTTTTTTTTTTTTCAAAAGCTCCCCAAACCTTACTACTCTCCGCTTTCCTCCGCTGCACTGAATGACCGGCAGCCGCGTCCGTGTTGGCTGCCGCTCAGCCAATCACAGACACGACTGCGGTCCCGCCCCTCTGCTTGCATTCCGCAAGCAGATGGGGGGCAGTGCGGCGGAGGATCGAGGGGAGGGTAAGAAGAGTTTGGGGAGCTTTTTGAAAAAACAAACATGCGGTTGGGGCTGGGGGACATGGGGGAGCAGAATATAAAGTGGTATTTAGGGGTGGAATACCCTTTAAATAAAGACCCAGATATGACGTACACACAGTCGGGACTTTAACGCCATCAACCTTGTTGGATTTCGGTCAGTCGAGAGGAAATGTTGCCTGAAATTACATCTGATGATTTTTATTTTGCATCAAACTCCATGAATAAAAGTGCAGGCATTGTTTTAATTTTCTAACAATCCTGCGTATTTTAATACAGTATTGAAGCCGTTCTACTATTTTCTTTTATTTCAACTTCAGGAAGTGTATTTGAATCTATTCATTCCTGCACAGTACATAAAGTTCTGCCTGGCAGGTTTCTGAGCCAGGACAAGATTTACATTCTTGCAGGTGTATGACTTCTGGGGATTCTTAGGGTTTAATACTGAGAACCAGCAAAGCAATTGCATTCCACTATATTCATCTTATTTGCAGGAAAAAAAATTGTATTTAATTTATCTAGCCGAAGCTAATAAAGGAAGCAAAAAAAACCGTCTAGAAAGAGTGTCTGGCAGTAGAGTGTATGTTATTCCAGGGGTCTTTATCATAATTGCTGCTGTTCATGTTTAGATGAAGTAGTCCTTTGGCTACAAAATCTGACCTATATAGAATCCTGCTTACAACCAGAGATTGAGGTAGAGTCTGCGCAGGTCAAATTTTCTAGACCCCAACCCGACATGAGACATAAGGTGACTGGAATCGGTAGGCTGTAGATAGAATGGCAGTGGAGGGGTGAAAGGCGAGTTGGATTCATGTTGGTGTAGTAAGAGGGGTAATGTCTAGGCCAGGTTATATGCTAGCCTGAAGAGGTGGGTTTTAAGGTTTAATTATGAAATCAACCTTTGGGTACTAGGTCAATTCCCATACTCCTCCTTTTGTTTGTTTTGTGGAAGACTTAGTGGTTGCAGTATATTTCACATGCTCTTTAGTTGCACAGCTGATCAAAAGAAGAAAAGCTTACAGCCTTGCCCCCTAGAAGCTGACAGACAATCATTACAGCTCAAGTCCCCACCTTTCTCATGTTACATCAGATCCTGCCTTTGAGGACACAAAACAGAGATTTAAAATGTAAAAAGTTGTTTTTGAACACATTATTTTGCTTTTCATGCATTAAACCCTAAAGTAATATATTCGTTTCTATTTATATCAAGCATTAAGGGAATAATAAAACGAGCATTTAATAAATAAATCTTTTGCTAGAATGGAGAGGAAAAAAAAAAAATTTGCAGGAATATCAAAAAAGTTTTATCATTAAAAATGCTGCTAATTTTGCCCCAACCAATCAGATCTTATTTAATTTGAAAGATACATCTGATTGGTTGGGGCAAAATATAGCACCATTTTAACAATAAGAACTTTAATGGAACTCACCCTGTAGTTCTCCAGACAATGCCTTATCTCTTGCCAGCTAAGGTTTCCGATCAGGTTGTTTCGGGGAGGGTGTAGTGGTTAGGCGTGCTTCGAGCTTGGGTTGATAGCGTGTCTCTTCTCTCCCTGTGGTACTACGGTTTTCTGGGTGGCGTGTTCGTTTTTTTGTTTCTTTCCTTCCCCCGCTCCTGTTGCTTTCGTAAACTATTTGGGCGGCCCGTGCTTGGCTGCGACCCTTCGCCAGCGGATGTTTCAGGGAGTTCGGGGTGCATAGATGGCCAGATATTGTGGCCGCGAATGACAGGGGATTTTGGATGGTCGACCACGAGGTCTCCTTGCACATAATTTGGGCACCGGGATCGGGGTGCCGTTCGTGGGAGTATGGGAACCACCCCAGAATGATGGGAGACTTCGTCCCTGAGATGTGGGAGGGGTTGGGATACCATGAGTTCTGTAATTGGAAGCACGAACCTACATTCGGCCCCCTAATATCGACCACTTTTTAGTTCACCCTCATTTGACCTCGTGTTTGTTAGATGTTTGCACTCAACTAAATTGCGTGATTCATTTTAAGGATCTGTAGCATTGACCTTCAGTGTTTTTGCTCAAACGCTGCCGGTACAAACAGCAACTTTATTGCCACAACACCATCTACACACTTTGTAGCAGTCAGGCATCGATGTAACCAATAAGACCACACGTCTTGTACTTTTGTATTTGCATCTAGGGCTACGATCTTTTGCCTCATTGTGGCGCGCGCACCACAGGACATGAACACACATTGATGCATTGTCTTGTACAGATAATTTTTTACACACATAGTTGATTCGGACTGTACAGACATCTTTGAAAGCCTTCTACAAGGCTTGTGCGGCCTAAAAAAAGGTGGCTTTGCACGACATTGGCTGGCACATCTCTACTCCGTAGACCATGATACGCACTGCTGCGTATTCGTAAACCGCCTTTGTACCAAGCTCGCGAAAAAAGGGACTTAGTAGATCTACTAGGATTATCCGCGTATATGATTCTGTGAATTAGTTTGTGCTCTTTGCTTATCGTTAATAGATGTACATCAAGAATTTGTATGGTACCCTACCTCATCACTGACACCCAACGCTAGAACGACTACCTTTTCTGGTCCTTCAGAGACAAAGATTTCACCCACAAGCTGCTCCATATTCCACGCTCTACACACTCGCATTAAATTTTTGTTAAGGAAACAATGGTGCGGGACACCAAATACTATGTGGACTGCCAGCCTCCCTTTTGCCGCTTTCGGATTCAGCATTCTCTTAAGCCTAAATTAATACAAACAACTTGAGCCCCCCCCCCTAGTCTTCTAACGGTCATCCCGTTTTTTGTTGGCCTTCTTCCATACCCTTAAGACCCCTTTTTTATTTCTTTTTTTTATTTTTTCCATGCCGCGAAACAACAGACCGCGGCCCTTTCCTGGTTTATCTTGCAAACGTCTGCCTAGAACAGAACAAAATCAACAGTTGTTCTAAAATCGGTGATTAAGGCAACAACGCGCCTGCATTATCCTTGTATTTCACCTCCCCTTAACTGTCACAAACGTCGCGTCACCTTGCTTTTAATCATTTTTTCCCTATAGAACTGAGTGGTTGTTGTTCACACCGGGTCTTCGTAGAATTTATATCCAATGTTCCCTTTTCTCCCCCCTCTCCCCTTTTTCTTCCTTTCCTGCGTTATCAATGCTTGCTTTCTCATCCTAAATGAGTTCATCACTCAAGCCCCACACAACGTCCACGTTTTTCTGTTACCCCTGTGCAGATTTTGAGCGAACCCACTGTCTTTCTCGAGTTCCCTAGAATATTGTTGGCTTTCCCGCGGATTCGGACCGTCCCCGCATTTCTCCTTAGTGCGTCCCACCTTATTTTATCATGTCCCACGACTCGGCCCATCCTCATTTTTTTCCTGTGAACTCTACCTGAGCTTGGGCCGACCCTCTGCCGTTTCCTCGGCTTGTGTTCCCTAGCTACTTTTATGGTTTTTTCGTATTTCATATCCATCTTTGGAATTATCCAAATTCTAACTACTCCTTAACATACCGAACAGGCGAATTGGATTTCAACAGGCACGTGACATATGATCCAGTAACAGGAAATATTTACCAAGCTTGTTACACCATACGATACAGTAACTGGAAGTAACAAGCTTGGTAAATATTTCCTGTTACTGGATCATATGGTGTAAGATCATATGGTGTAACAAGCTTAGCAGATACTTCCAGTTACTGTATCATATGATGTAACAAGCTTAGTAAATAGTTCCTGTTATTGTATTGTATGGTGTAACAAGCTTAGTAGATACTTCATATTACGGCTTTGCTTGGCCTTATTTTATTCAGCCATATTTAACTGGTTAAGACCACAATCAATGGAGTTCTGGAGTAAAGGAAGGAAATAGTATGGACAATATGTGTGACCTGCTTAAAGACTTATCACTGTAACATTACAGAACATTCACAATGATCCTTAAGGGCCGCAATCTTTCAAAGAACAATCCAAGAACGCCACTATCAGATACAAAGCTATGAAGATACACTGCAGAGTTATTTCAACCACAAATACATATCTGTGAGATGCTTAATTGCATTGCATAGAAGTTGCTGAATAAGCTGCAGTAACAAAAACAAAAAGTATTGAGGGATATGACCAAATGAATGAGAGGAAATGTTCTAGCCAAGTCATTGAGGTGTTGTTCGTCCTATGACAAGCAATGGAACCTACCTCAATAAATTAAATAACTATAAATGTGTGATATGGCAGTAACAATTTGGTCTAGCAGTTAACTTTGTATACCCACAACGCTTAGTGGTGTACAGAACAGGTTTTTCGGGCGAGTATTGTTACATGTATGAGCCGAAACAGCAGTTCAGTACACCATTGCGTGTTGCGGGTCAGCCCTGAGATTGCACGTATGTGCCCAACACAACACTTTTTTTCTCCTATTTAAATGTGATCTTTTATTTAGCCTTCTTCTATGGCTGAGCATTACTTGTGTGATAATTCTACGTATAACTTGTATGAAAAACTGAACTTACAGTCATGCCATCAAAGACCTGTGTGCTTGACTGGACAGAGGTGATTTCTTGTGATGACAGCACATTGCTCACATACTTGGTAGTGAATTTGTCAACAATGTTAAATATTCTTTTCTCACAGCTGTTCCACCACAATCTGACCATAGCCGGTAGATCCTTTAGGGTCATGTGATAAACACAACATGCCAGATGGGGAATCTCATGTTGTATCGTTGCAGTTCCTAATTAAAAATCAAAACAAAACGTGGATTGTTAAGTTGAAAAGAAAAAGAAATTTCAAGGATTTTTTAAAGATTTCCTTAATAGGGGAAAATGACTGCAATTTGTAGGGACATTATATTACATGCTTGACTGAGGAAGAGACGGAGTAGAGATTGACCCAAATCCAAATCGGATTTCACAGATCCGCTGGAACCCGGACTTTGCGGATTTCAGACTTTTTTTGATATGTGGGAACTATTTTAGAAAATTCCTAGAAAAAAAAAAAAGATTCCCAGGTCCCTGAGCCATTTAGAGTAAGCTTTCATTGCTATTTATACCTTCATATTAGGCAGAATTTTCAGAATTTTTTTTAACTCTCATTGACTTGAACTATTTCTTCAAGCCAAGTACCTACCGTCCCTTTAATTATAACTTTAGTATATATGCTTTTAAGAACAACTTACAGGGAGGCATATCTGTCAAGTCATCTTTTTTTTTATTAACTATATATAAAATATAAAGGAGAATGTGTGAGTGGTCTTTAGGTTATACCAATTATTGCTCTGCAGACTAAAGCCAATAGGTTTGGTTCTTTCTATTCTTATATCTGCCTTAATTAATTCTAAAGCTTTATACAAACGCCCGATCGTGGGGGCCAACCTGTGATGCACGATGTGTATGCACGAGGATCGTTGCCCGAATGGCCAGGCAGATCTTTAAACCGAATGGCTGTTTTAGACGACAAAGTGCCCATACACTGCTCAATCATCGGCCGAAATGGCTGTGCATACACATCACATGTGTTTATGAACGTTAAATCTGAGCACATCACTTACCTTGAACACTGAGATGAAGTTCTTCAGTAAAGAAAGTTTTGGGGTCCTTGTTAGCTACTTCGTTTGTTTGCCCAGGAAGGAGAGGATTATGGGGCATAAGCTTGAACAAGTTATAGAGCAGCATGTTCAGACTCTTTGTTTTTCGCAGATACTGGGAGTACAGAGCCCGCAACTGAGTGACAAAGCACAAATACAGGTGTTACATATTTGAGGTTTAAAAAGGGAATCGGATTTAGACAAAGACGACACAACAAAAGACTTGTAGGTTATTTTACATTTCATGACCAAAGCTTTTTCTTTAGGACCTTTAATTTTAATCAATCATAATTTCATAAGGGAATTGGGTGTATAAACCGACAGAACTTTAGTGCGCTAAAAATGTTTAGTTAGGAACCAGGGCCAGTTCTGGCCATTTTGGTGCCCTAAGCAAGTCTCCATTGGTGCCCCCTTCCCAACTCAAACTCCCCCTAAAGCTACTCTTGCATTAGTCTTCGGGTAGATTAGAAAACCTGAGATAGGAAATCATCCTGTATTAGGCGATGTCTGTTTTTCCTGACACATTGTATTCACACTGAGAGTACAGAGCAATGTGTATTGGAATATCCTATGACTGCGATTTATCCTCAGACACTGCGCTCTATAATTTAAACTTTTGCTATTAATTGGTGGGGATTGTTGAGGGGAATATTAGTGTCTTTAGACACAGTTGGTTGAACTTTATTAAATATTCAGTTGGTACTGGGCATTACCCTGCATGCACCTACCTATGTAAGGAAAAACACATCATACAGCTGATAATTAATGGGAGGGCAGATACTACTTAGCTAGTGATAGATTATAATACTGCCATAAACATGCAAGAGCAGATATCTTAAAAGGTCCACCTTCCTTCACAGCCAATGATTGCCCGGGGTTTTCCAAATTTACCACTATCTTTGTGCGAGCTTAAGCACAATGCATTGCTCATGTTCCAAGTGACAACCGGCTCAAAAACCAAGGGGCAGAGGTATAAATGGGCAGCACTGTGGCTTAGCGGTCAACGCTAACTTCCTAGGTACTAATCCTCCCTTGGACACAGCTGCAAGCAGTTTTAATGACCTTTCAATGCGTGCATAGATTGTAATCTCGTCAGGACAGGGCCTGATGTGAATGTATCTATGCAACTGTTAAGAGCCATAGAAGAAGTTGGCACTAAATAAATCCATAATAATAATTATATTAAACTTTTATCAGAATGTGGTAGAACTTCGGAGGGCAGAGCAAGGACAAAATAAAAAATTGGGACCTTAAAAGATAGAATGGTTCAGTCAAAAACAAAGAAAACTTCCAACATGATATTTCACACAGCAGCCAATTTTAATCACTTCAGCAAATACAACTCATACCAAAGGGCCCTTACCTGCGACGGTGCAGCTTTAAAGAAAGTGAGTATTAATTTCCAAGTTAGCAGATAGCCGAGCACAAAGCAAAAATCTTCTTTCAATGGCTCAATGATGATAAATTCTCCGACAGGAATTTCTTTAAGAATAGACTCTAATAAATTTTCTTGGATGGACAGGACAGACATCAGAGCAGCAGGCGGAGACCTGGAACACATTTTTGCGTAGATTTAATTTGCACTGTACTGCAACAATGTTTCTAAACAGGTACTGGATGCACTGAACTGGGTTGTAGGAGACACTGCTCCTACCTTCCATAGTGCATTAAAGGAGGAGCAGTACATTTTCAAAAAGGGGGCTTGTGCCCTGGAAAACAGCTTTACTGCTATTTTCCCCAACATGCCTCACCTCCCTCTAACAAAGACACACGCACTCTTTATAGGGACGAGTGGGAGAACTTTTACCCATGGTACAAGCAACATCATCTACTGCTGAATAGGCAGCAACAAGCACAATGGTATCGCACACCGGAAAAGTTCAGCACACACATCAGCTTCTGGACAACAATGGGGTAAGTAAAAGCTTCTTTATTAACTAGGAAGCAACATAGCAAGAAAATGCCCGACGCATTTCGGACCAGAAGCGGTCCTTAATCATAGGCTCCATTAAGCGTCCTCCATATTGCCGGTTAAATAGCCCGCCCTCCACTAACACTGTCCCACACATGGGAGAGATCACGGGAGTGCCGGTCAAACACTAGCATAGGAAGGATTGCTCCATTGTCATTCGTAAAGCAGACAAAGGGGGAGCTGTGGTGTTGCTAAACACTGATGATTATAATAAAGAAGCAGTCAGACAGTTATCTGACGAATCAATATATGAGAGACTTGAGAGAAATCCCACACCACAATTTAGGATCAAATTGAACAATATACTACAGGAGGCTGTTAGTATAGGGATTATTGAACCTAGTATGATGGGTAAATTATTACCAGAACATCCCATGGTTCCTGTTTTCCATCATGTTCCTAAGATACACAAGGGTGATAACCCTCCAAAAGGTAGACCTATTATAGTAGGAATCAACTCCCTAAATGAAGGCCTATCATCACCGGTGGATGCTCTTTTACAATCTCTAGTGCTCAGGCTGTCTTCATATATTAAACACACCACTCATGTCCTTCAACTACTGCAGGACTTAGAATGGAACAAAGGGTACAGGTTGGTAACTATATAGTTTCTCTGTACTCATGTATTCCTCATCATCTAGAAATTCGTGCTGTTGCTTATCACCTTAAAATATATAGTAATTATCCTGAAGAGTGGATACATTTCATTTTTGGCAGCTATACAATACCTTGTCCACCATAATTTTTGTATGTTTGATGGGGGCTTCTTCTGCCAGGTACAGGGGGCTGCGATGGGGGACAAATTTGCCCCCACGTATGCCAACCTGTACATGGGCTGGTGGAAGGAGTCTACTCTGGGACCTCTTTTTGAAAGTTCGCCTAATAGTTGTAAGGTAGTTCAGCATAGAAGGTTCATAGATGATATTTTGTGGCTCTGGCAGGGTTCAGATCTTGAACTTAATACCATTATAGGGTGTATAACAACCCATACAATTTAAAGTTCACCTGGCATAGCAGCTCATCAGGGATTAGTTTAGATCTATGGATTCATATCAATTCAGGAAGGATACACACTAAGACATACATTAAACCCACTAGTAGGAATACAAATCTTAGAGCGGACTCTAGTTATCCCTATCACGGTAAAAAAAGGTATACCGTATGGTCAATGGGTCAGAGTGAGAAGAAATTGTAGCAGAGAGGAAGATTATACTGAAGCCTCTGAAACCCTTTACAATAAACTCTCAGTTAGAGGATATAATAAGGAGGTTCTCATGACAGCGAGAGAGAAGGCTAATAGGCTTAGTAGGCCTGAAATGCTTACTAATATAAAAAAACTGCCCTAGTAAACAAAAAAGTACATATGATTATAACAATAAAAAAAAGTACATATGATTCTGAAATTCCTAAAGTATATTTCACCACCCCTTTCAGTCCGCAATACAATAAAATTGTTAATATTATAAAAAAAACATAGTCATTTATTGAAAGGAGATGAGGGACTAGGAGGGGAAATACTCTCTAGTTGTAGATTTGTTCCGAAGAGAGCAAAGTCACTTAGGGACATTTTGAGTCCAAGTGTTATTAACCACTAATGCCACGTTTGTCCCACTTAAATATAAAGGCACTTACAAGTGTGGGGCTAATAAGTGTCTCACATGTAAATACATTAATCAAGGTGAGGAATTTATCGGCACAGTCACACAAAAGTCTTTTTCTAGTAAAAGATATTTTAATTGCAGGTCGACCAATGTAGTTTATCTTCTCACATGCCATACATGCAAAATGCAATACGTGGGCTCTACCACTAGAACCTTAATATCCCTGACATGATCTCTCACCCTTTCTTTTAATAAAAAAAACTAGACAAGAACCCAGTAGGGAGATGCTTCTCTTTGTGTAACAATGGGGACGTCTCTAAACTGGGGGTTCAATGTGTGGAACATGTTACTAATGACATCAGAGGGAGAGACATATGAGCTGCCCTTTTAAAAGCGGAAGCCGGATGTATCTGGCTATTAGACACTAGGGGGGTTATTGAATAAAAGTTCTTATCGTTTAAAATGGTGCTAATTTTGCCCCAACCAATCAGATGTTAGCTTTCAAATGTTACATAAATTCTGATTGGTTGGGGCAAAATTTGCACCATTTTAAACGATAAGAACTTTTATTGAATCTAACTGTAGGATACCAAGAGGTTTGAACGCGAAATGGGACATAGCGTGTCACGTATAAATTTTCCCTTCTGAGGTTAATTTATATTTATATATTGTTCCTTCCTTTAATTAGGACGTATCATCTATAGTATCACTCCCTAGCCTCTTTCCATAACTAACGCAGTAGTGATGTTTTTATTACTGTGTATCCAAGTTTAGAAATTATGTTCTTTCCTTTTTTTACTCTGTATATACTTTGTTTACACTGTTTTGTACTATGTATCTTGTTCATCTGTATAGCTATTTAATGCTAGTGTTTGACCGGCCCTCCCATGATCCCTCCCATGTGTGGGACGGTCTTAGTGGAGGGCAGGCTACTTAACTGGTAATATGGAGGACGCTTAATGGAGCCTATGAATAAGAACCGTTTGTGGTCAGAAACACGTCAGGCATTTTCTTACTATGTTGCTTCCTAGTTAATAAAGAAGCTTTTACTTACCCATTGTTGTCAAGAAGCTGATGTGTGTGCTGAACTTTTCCGGTGTGCGCTACCATGGTGCTTATTGTGGTCTATTGGGAAGGTTTCCGAGTTGGAGCGAAGGACTCGGCGGCTGCACCTGGGTCACTGTCCAGCAGGAGCGAGTATCACTTGTATATTTACTAACGGGACGCATATGCTGTGATTTACCGTTTGTTGAAGCAGGAGCTTTCTATACAGAGAAGGTTGCGGGGTATTTTTACACCCGGGCCATCCCAACACCAGAGTGAGTGTGGGAATCTATGCTTTATACCTACCTTTATATAGCTTATTATATGTGTGAATGTGGTCTAATTATGCCACATAAGTGTCAGTTATAGTGGTTTAAGTGTTACAATTTTCTGTTAAAAGTAATAACTATGACTGGATGCACTACCGTATTATTAATAGAATATGTGTGACCAGACTAATCTGGTGATCCCAGTACCTCCACAAGCACTCTCAAAACACTTGTAATTCAAAATTTAAAATACAATTTATTGGCACAGACAAATATATAAACACTCAAAACCCAACCCACTGTACCTCCCACCCCTTATTTTAAACACAAAATAGAAATAGAACCTTAGTCTGGGCGTCCCCAGACCGTTGTCTATTAAAAGGTCTCTGTAAAAATGACCCAGGAAAACAAAGTGCTCCTATATAAAGTGGCTTGGTGCTATAAAAGGATATGAGATCCCGTTAAAATTCCCGGTAAGCCAGAAAGTGACTGTATTTAGCGTCCACGTTGCTTTTTGTTTCCGGAGGAGTTTGAATATTTACTTGGAAAGAGCGGAGGCCATAATAGGCTGAGTTATTTCTGTGTAAACTACGAACTTGGAATTCACAGAATCCAGACTTTGTGACAACTTTTATAGCACCAAGCCACTTTATATAGGAGCACTTTGTTTTCCTGGGTCATTTTTACAGAGACCTTTTAATAGACAACGGTCTGGGGACGCCCAGACTAAGGTTCTATTTCTATTTTGTGTTTAAAATAAGGGGTGGGAGGTACAGTGGGTTGGGTTTTGAGTGTTTATATATTTGTCTGTGCCAATAAATTGTATTTTAAATTTTGAATTACAAGTGTTTTGAGAGTGCTTGTGGAGGTACTGGGGAAGGGTATCTTCCCAATTGTGTATATTACAATTTTCTGTTGTATCATCTACTGCTGCCCATCTAATGCAAAACGGGAGACGGAAGAATTGTATCCTACCTCCCAGAACAATATAGAACTCAAAATGAAAAAATAGGTAAGGACAGTATAGTGTCCTTTAAAGGGGTTACTTAAACTTAGGGCTACATTTTTTCTTTAAAGGGCATGTCCACTCTTAAAACAAAAAAACTGGTCACATGTCTGTTACCTGCCCCCAACTCATATATTCAACACATTATTAAATATATTACGAACCACATATTTAAGGATGAATATTGTCCCCATTCTGGCAGAGTAAGTTGGATCCTCCCTCCATACATTCAACCAAGGCTGTGACTGCCGACATCACAACCTATGATTGACTGCGGATTCCCCTGCTGCCTCTCTGCACATGCTCAAGCTTATAAAAAGCTCATTGAGCAGATGGCGACAGATACCTTTGCCAGAATAGAACTTGTGATTAAATATCTGGTTACAATTGAATGTAATAAACTGGTAAAAATAGCAGTTGGGGTGGACATTCCCTTTAATGAATATCTCGTCCTTACAACATATAGAAAAAAAAGAATGTTTTTTATTCTTCCGTTTTCCTTCTATGAATCAATACATACAGAAACACTTTCTTCTAAAATTTTGTCATTTACTTTTTGCCATTATGAAGCCGTGAACAGTGGCTAACGTAAGGTATAAAACTTACAGAGCGGGCTCCTTGTCTTCATCGCCGTATGACTTGAGATCTTCATTATCAAATACAGGCAAATCTGCCATAATTCTGGAAAGACACAAACATCTTGTTTTATGGTCAATATTTTTATTTATTTAAAACATTTTCTTTACATATACTTATGTAATATAAAACATCACGTATAGGGGAGCTCCGTGATTCTACAGCTGACTGCTGCCCATGGGGTGTAAATATTTATTTGTAATGTGTATAAAAAAAAAAAAAAGGATGGATAAATTCTCAATCGCACATAACTACCTCATACCACTTATTAGGGCAATACATCAATTTCTACAGAGCACTGTAGATCAGGGTTTCTAAATGGTGTGGACATATTTTTACCAGTATAACACATTTGTTCTCTTTTGCTACCCTAAAACTACATATTATGATAACATTTTCACTGCAAATTATATGTACAAGAATGACTGAAAAAACAAAAGACATTAGACACATTTTCCACGGGGGGTTGATCTAAAATTCAATTTCACAGGGGATAAAAAGAATTCTCTCTATTAGGCAACACTTTAGAAACTATAACAAGAATGCTTTTTGCTTCGTGTAAGATGAATCTCAAACGTTCTGTTAGATCTGCCACATCAGATCAATCTCCCAATACAAGGGATCGACATGTCAAGCATTTTTGGCATTTGGGTCGGATTGCTCAAAATGTCAAAACCTGTTTTTCCCAGATCGAACACTTGACATGACGAGGTGGAAAACTTGCCTCCGACCCCATGTTCTGTCCCAATCTCTCCGCAGGTTTCAAGCTGAAATCTGCAGATAGACTGGGGCTTCAACTTCGAGCAGTAGGAAAATCCAATCAGAAGAATGTCTGCCCGTGTATGACTAGCTTTAGGGTTGTTATACACAGGTAGATATTTTAACTTGATTTACACCCAGACCTTAAGGTTAAATCAGTCGGTCTGAGTGATCAGGCATGTTGGTAAAGGCCCGTACACATGTCCAATTTTACGGACAAGGGCCATTGTCAGTCCCGCGATCACACATGTATACAAGACCTAAGTCATGTGCGATCAATAAAGGACCACTTGATAGGTTGAGTCAAAATATCAGTGTAAATTCTTTAATTCCTGATCAATATGTACAAGTCTGAAAGGCAACGTGGGACGCAAAGAAGGAAGATACTTTTGTTCTTACTTATCCAGCAGATGAAAGACTGTGACTTGCACAGATCTCTCCCTATAAAGCAGGAGAGGAGCCAAGGTATTTAACAAGCTTTGCAAGCTGTCAGCAAGGTTGGTCTTCTGTCCAGCGACAAACTTGGCTGGAAGTTTGTGGTTAAGCAGCTGGTTCTTTGAAATGTAACCAAGTGTTTCACCCAGTGACTTCAGCACACAACTCAAATGGGAAGACTCCGAAACCTTGTATTCCCCTGCAAGGAACAACATAAAAAGGAAACATGGAAAAAAACGTTCAATAAAGGGATTTCCAAAGTCATTCATTTTCAAAAGATTGTTTGTGATAAACGGAATTTAAAATAGAGAACAGATTTATTTTGTGTATTGTTAGTGTATTTCCAAGAAAAAAAAACAACACATTCCCATAGAAACCTTAATATTGGTTCAAGATCTATATTTGGCTCTCAAACATCTCAACTGTGAATCAATTTGTGGTGTCTTTAAAGGGGAACTACAAAAAGGTCTGCTATCTGACCATCAAAACACGCCCTGATGCACTTCTCTGAGTGAAGGCATTATAGTGCTCATTGGTTGGCCCCTGTCCAGGAGGAAGACCAGGCCAATTGAAAGAAGATTGCAATTCATTAATTCCCACCCCATCACCCATTAATCTTTGAACTGCAAAAGATTGCCCTGAAAACCAATATATTTACATTTCTCAGCCGTTGAAAACCTTAAAGAGTATGTAAACTGGCAAATGTTTTTTTTTAATTGCCCATTAGTGGAAACTATAATTCATCCCAACTATCACTGTATCTTTTTTTTTTGTTGATCTGCCCCCCATTTCTTTAGATATCCAATCTGAAACATCTTACATTTCAGCATTTCTGTAAGCAGTTTTGCTGTAGCTTGAATGGTTTGATAGTTGGTGTGCTGTATACTGTATGCAGTATTGAGAGTTGGTATGGGGGAAAATAGTTAGGTCAGTGGTCAGAGCCTGAGCAAAACCGGTATTGAAGGCATGCAGCAACACACACCCCTCAAATTATGCACTACTTACATACTTATTTATAGATTAAGATGCCAGCAAAGTCATTTTTTCAGTATACATACACTTTAACCTATAGAAGATTTATGATTCCAAGGCTTCTGTGTTTCTGTTTCTAAGGGGGCAAGAAATAATGATGTGAAGCATGCCATCAATCAAGCAGGGATTACTGTCTGTTCCAACAGTAATCTCAAAGCCAGGTCTACACTGCAAGGACAGAAGTGGTGCACAATGGTGCTGGTTACATTATTTAACCTCCCTGGAAATAGAAAACATTAACCTTTTTAGCACTTTATTTTTTTACTTACTAAACTAAGAGAAACCAGAGTTCGTTATGTGTCACTTTATAATACAAATATGTTTGTTACCTGCTAGTCTTACCAACACTGGCAAGATTAAACTGTGAATGCCTTCAGAAAAGAACTCCTTCCATTCAGAGAGAAGGTTTGTAGGAAATCTTTCTGCAGTGTCCATGCTGACAGACTGGAAATAATCAGACAGATCTGTGGCCAGTTTGCAACTTGCACAGGCAAATAGTCTGACAAGAGGAATGTGGTAAACAGCAGTGCTTTCACACGCAGTCTGAAATGTATATGTAAGATAAAAGCAGGTTAGAAAAATCTTTTGAGCGTAAGTTTTGGTAAATATATTTTCCAATCTATTAAGAACCACGGGGTCAGGCTCTAACCAAAGGTTCTCTAAATAATGGAGGAGGATGGGGGGAGGTTATATGGGCAGAGTTTACCTTTAAGGGATGCAGTTACTTAAAAGGGATGTTTGCCTAAAATGTGTTTCTGCATTCTAAGCAGTTTTGTACTAACCATTGGTTTGTTTTTTCAGTAGGATAGGAAGTAAAAAAAATTAATTAACATGACAGCTATGATTTATGTTATTTAAATGTAGATAAGCAGCATCTTATAGTAAAGCTAAAGTATTACACTGGATCTACTTTATGGATAGAAGAAAAATCTCTAACTGGGCAAATAGTGCCCTCTTGTGGAAATTTATTTTTTTATCAATACAGGAGATGCTTGACCCTTTGAAACCTAGCCGACAAAAGTCTACGCTAAGACTAATGCTGCCTGTCCTGTAAACATATTACGTAGACCTATCCAATGTAAAAAATTCTAAACAGTGACGCTGCAGAAAAAGGAAAACTGAAGTTTCAAAGATGGCAAAGCACAAATGTAGGTTAAAAGTTCCTGGCACTGAGAAGGAACCAAACCCAAACCAATAGCTCACAGTAATGGGATTTTACCATGTACAGGGCTTGTCTAGATTTAGAATGTTTCCTGATACTAGAGTTTCGCCCTTTGTACTAATCTTACAGTTTAGAGAATTGTACTGACTGTGCCTGTACAGGTTATCTGACAGTTTCTGCACAATAGTTCTCCTTTAACTGTTAGTCATGGACTAGTGTTTCAGCCATCTGTAAAAAGGCTTGGGCTAGGAACAGGTGGATGCACCCATAAACTGCAAATTTTTTCACGATTGGTTTGTTTTTTTAGCCTGTATATGAATTGAAGGATGTAAATAAGAAACAGATGTGCACATTCTCTAACTGTTATCTCAAATTATGATTTTTGATCCTAAAAGATTTATAAATTGCTCTCAGAAATAAAGCAGCATACGGCTTAGGGGAAAATAAAGGATTGCTGCCACCTGGTGGCTTCAAGAGTCAATATATTGCTGTAATATCTGTAATTACAGAAGAAAGATTACATTGACATTTCATAGATGCAATTGATTTGATTCCCAAAGTTGGTAGCCTATTCCCAGGAGAGGAAACAAACATCCGAAAGGTTCCATACTGCCATTCATTTGCGGTAAATGGGTACTTTAAACTACTACTCTGTAAAGGTCATCCCCGTCCTGTTATGTGAATTTTTCAGGACATGATAGGATCATTTAAGCCCAAATAAAATGGAAAACTATAAACAATATTTAATGATAGCAATTAATAGGAATAAATATTATGGCTGGCGCTTCAAATAAAACAAACACTAAAATCAAAGTCAATTTCCAGACCGGTCTTTCTGTATAAATGACTATTAGTCAGGTCACCTCGATCCAAGCCAGCATGGAACACATTAAGAAGTCCCAATCAATGTCCTGGAAAGATGAAGCAGGAGATGCCAAATATTTCACAAGAAGAGAAAAAAATCTGATCATTTCCACATTGAGTCCAATAAGGTTTGGGCTGGATTCTTCCAAATTACTGGGGGGAAAAAACAAGAAGGGGAAGAAAGGGAGTTAAAGTTGTAAGGCTGTGTACACACAAGCAGATATTTCAGGCCAAACCAACTAATATTTCGGTATTTCGGTCGGTCAGCTTGAGATATCAGCGGTACTAAGTCACCACGACAGACAAATTTCCAATTATTTTTACAACCGAATCGGACGAAAGAATGATCATAAATGGTGGAAAATTAGAGCCCAGCAATTGGTCAGCAAGTGGCTACGTTCACTGCACATTGTTGGTCTTGGCGAATGTAGTCACTTAAGTTTGTTCTGGCCAATACATCTAGGTTAATGTTTCAGGGCATAGAAATCTAAGGAGAACAGAAACAGATAATTAACCAGCAACCCCCCCCCCCCCCCCCAATTCTATACAGAAATGTTCCTGCGACATACACCCCCGCATGCACACAAACCCCCATGGTGGGCATTCCGGAGCTGGGTTTAGAGGAAGTCAAGGAGATTTTTCACCATGATCCCTATTGATTATTATTACAAGTTTATTCTTTCTAGCTTTGAGTACATGGAATCATCATAATGGTGAAAGAAATAAAGCCAGGTCTCTGACCATTTGGAGTGGATTAGCAAACTAAATAAATGAGAGGAGTATAACGTGTGTTAACCTTGGTATGGCAGATTTAAATAAAATTTATATTGAAGACTAATTCAAAGCATTGAAACTGGTGTATGTGTGTATAGCAGTCACAAAATGAATGTTATTGTCACCCTGGGCAAGGACATGTCACCCGGAATAACAAGCCAGAGGGAACCTACAAAAAGTTAGTAGATAAATATTTCGATAGAAACAATAAAAAATATCGACTTGTGTATGGTCGCAAATTTAATAGATTGACCGGAGATTTCTACAAGAGAATGGTAGGAAAATGTTTAGACCATCCCATTCCTGGCCACATTATCTTGTGCAACTTTCATGCACCCCAACCCACCCTCTTCCCTTCTAATGTATCAGGAAGAGGACCTTAAATTGTCCACCACCACCATCTTGTCTTCCTATTGGCCTGTCCCTGACATTTTAGGTCCTTACCCTGGGTGCATTTGAAGGGAGAGGATGGGTATGCAGGTTAAATTGTACATTAATTATTCTTAATGTAACTCTGTAAAGTACAGAAAGCAAGTGCAAAGGACTACAGTGGAAACTTTGTGAGAAAGAGGAAGGTTTACTAGGTGGAATGATTAGACTTTAACATCAGCACTATAGGATTTCTTTATATTGCACCCACCAGCTAAACAGAAATGTATCCTCCTGCTCACTTTTCCATGATAAAATTACTTTTAGAACTCCAGGTAGTATTTCAGGGCAAAGATCTGATGCAGAATCCAAACACGAGTTGAGTATTGAGAGGTACCCAAAGCCTCCTAACAAGAACAGGAAAGACAAACCCATGAACCATACAAGATAATGAAATTCAGGTCACTAGTCAGAATGGTATTAACCAACACAGTGTATATTCAAAGTTTAGCAAAAAAATGAATATATTAAATGGACATCAGGAAAGAATCTAACAGTATTGCTTTTAACTAACCATCTGTGCAGGATATGGCAGATGTGGAGCAAGTCATAAGACGAGCTGTGCACTGAATAACAATCTCTTCTTTTTCTTTTTGACACATGAATGGAGACAAGCACTGAACTGTGTGTAGGTTTCCATGGGTAACAGGGAAATATCTATATTTGTATAAAGCGAAAAGAAACAAAAGTAAGATCAACAGTCACAACAATATTGTCATTAGGAACCGTCCACGTGTCCGTTTCATGGCCAAGAAACCGTTCACATCACGGTAACAGCCAATTGGTTGATCTGACATGCTGTAAAATTTCTGTTTGAGTTGTATGCAAACAGGGCGCTGAGCTGCCAAAAGAAAGACAGACCGGCAGACAAAACGCCAATGTTTAGTTAATCCTGTGAGCCAATGGAACTGCCTGGCGGAAAACGACTCTTTACTGTACAATGCACACGATACGTGGAAAACTAAACATATTGACAGCTTATTGGATTCAGATTTCAACTCTGGTTCAAGGCCTACCTGTAAATTAATAGTAATAAAGTTGGGAAATAGTCTTACAACGTCCTGGAATCCCAGCAACCTTCCCCACAAACCAAATAAAAAAAAATTGTTTCACAGATGTGAAACTTTCTAAGGCTTGATAAGAATCTCTCAATATATTTATATCAGTGATGTTAACTGTGACACTACAACTCCCAGCATGCCTTGGATGCAGAATGCAAGGATGTTTATAAAATAAAACCCAAGAGTAGGAAATGCTCCACCTGTTGGCGGGGATGAGCTAGTGTGGCCTACCTGCAATACAATTCCCTAGCTTTAATCAGTGCCTAGATGGATTTAATCATATACACATGCAAGTCACAAATGAGCTTATTGATAAAATAGTTACGATAAACACTAATAACACAAACCCTTCTATGCCTTTGGTCAGAAGTTGTAGTTCGTCATTCCCAACACTTCTCTTCTGAATAAATCTGTTAGTAGTTAAGGACCAAAGGGAACCGTTTTCCTTTGACCTAAAAAAGAAACAAAGTAAATGTTTAAAAGGAACAAACAACAAAATAAAATGGCTAAAAGGACACTAAACTGATCTTTCAGGGAGATTAATTCACAGAGCTTATTCCTACCTCCCGGTGTGCAATAGAATTAGATCGGTGCTGCTGTAAACTTACCTGCAAGCTCTGCAGGTTCTAACAGCTGATTGGCAGACTGGCATGAGATGTGTGCCTATGATAAAGAAGGGATCGATGAAGCTCCGGTATGGGGATCAGTTTACAGCAAGACTGATTAAATTATATTGTAACAGAGAGGTGTAAATACGATTCCTACCTCCAAGTGAATTATAGTTTCCCATAAAAGATGAGTTTAGTGTCCCTTTAAAAAGGTTGCTGTAGGAGTGAACTGATTTATATATTAACCCTATTTATAAAAGGATTCTCTATAACCAATAAAGAGTAACTTCCGGACTATGAAATCAGCGTTACTAATAACACACCCACTGAAAATGTTGGAAAATTTAGTGGACATGACAAGATCTCTGATGTTAAGAGGTAATAAAAGACATATATGGTTAAAGAAGTTTACCCCAAAAACACAATTTCTACGACTTAAAGGCCAAAATCTAGTCTAAGTAATTTTTAATCAAAGTTATTACTAAAATCTTTTAGTACAGAGAGCACCCAGCCCATTAAGATCAGGCTTGCTCAGTGTTATTAACTCAGGGAGAGAAAGAGAAATGCTTAAATCAATGATATTCCAGGAAAAGAAAGAGGAACTCTCCAATGTAATATCCCCCAGGGAGAGAAAAAGGAATTCTCAAATCAGTTTAATTCACCAAGGGAGAAAAAGAGTTATTCTCCAATCAGTGTAATTCACCCAAGGAAAAAAAGATGAATTCTCCAATCAGTTAAATTCATCAAGGGAGAAAAAGACAAATTCCTCAATAAGTGTAATTTACCCAGAGAGAAAAATAGAAATTCTCCAATCAGTGTAATTCACCCAGGGAGAGAAAGAGGAATTCTTCAATAAGAGTAATTCACCTAGAGAGAGAAATTAACCAATCAGTGTAATTCACTCAGGAAAAGAAATAGGAATTCTCCAAATCAGTGTAATTCACCCAGGGAGAGAAAGACGAATTCTCCAATCAGTGTAATTCACCCAGGGAGAGAAAGCGGAATTCTCCAATCAGTGTAATTCACCCAGGGAGAGAAAGACGAATTCTCCAATCAGTGTAATTCACCCAGGGAGAGAAAGCGGAATTCTCCAATCAGTGTAATTCACCCAGATGAGAAGTAGAAAGATGAATTCCCACCATCAGTGTATTTCACCCAGAGAGAGAAAAGAAAATTATCCAATCAGAGTAATTACCCAGGGAGAGAAAGAAGAATTCTTCAATAAGTGTAATTTACCCAGAGAGAGAAAGAAAAATTATCCAATCAGAGTAATTCACCCAGAGAGAGAAAGAGGAATTCTCCAATCAGTGTAATTCACCCAGGGAGAGAAAGATGAATTCTCCAAATCAGTGAATTCACCCAGGAAAGAAAGAGAAATTCCCCAATCAGTGTAATTCACCCAGGGGAGAAAGAAGAATTCTCAAAAAGTGTAATTACCCAGAGAGAGAAAGAGGAATTCTCCAATCAGTGTAATTCACCCAGGGAGAGAAAGACAATTCCTCCATCAGTTTTAATTCACCAAGGGAAAAAAGGGAATTCTCCTATCAATGTAATTCACCAGGGAGAGAAAATTAACCAATCAGTGTTAATTCCCTCAGGAAAGAAAGGAATTCTCCAAATCAGTGTAATTCACCCAGGAAGAGAAAAGGAATTCTCCAATCATGTATCACCCAGGAGAGAAAGAGGAATTCTCCAATCAGTGTAATTCACCCAGGAGAGAAAGAGAATTCTCCAATCAGTGTAATTCACCCAGGAGAGAAGAAGATTCTCCAATCATGTAATTCACCCAGGAGAGAAAGAGAAATTCTCAATAAGTGTAATTACCACCCGAGAGAGAAAGCGGAATTCTCCAATCAGTATATTCACCCAGGAGAGAAAGAGAATTCTCCAATCATGTAATTCACCAGGGAGAGAAAGAGGAATTCTCCAACAGTGTAATTCACCCAGGGAGAGAAAGAGGAATTCTTCAATAAGTGGATAATTTTATTTCTCTCTCTGGTAAATTACACTTATTGAAGAATTCCTCTCTCTCTCCCTGGGTGAATACATGATTGGAGAATTCCTCTTTCTCTCCCTGGGGAATTACACTGATTGGAGAATTCGTCTTTCTCCTCCCAGGGTGATTACACTGATTGGGAGAATTCATCTTTCTCTCCCTGGGTGAATTACACTGATTGGAGATTCCTCTTTCTCTCTCTGGGTGAATTACAATCAGAGTAATTCACCCATAGAGGAAAGAGGAATTCTCCAATCAGTGTAATTCACCCAGGAGAAAGAGAGAATTCTCCAATCATTGTAATGTCACCCAGAAGAAAGACGAATTCTCCAACCAGCTACTTTTATCTCTATGTGCTAAATGAAATAAAGGGGAACAACCTAAAACTGAAGGGCTTTCTATAGTGAAAACTTTCATTTATTACAGATATACAGTCAGTGACACTTTACATATAAGAAAAGTGACATTTTTACTGGCAACTTCTGACATTTAAGTCATGGATTTATTTTTAGGGCAGGCTTCTCCTTTAATCCCTATATACCTGTAAGACAGTAAAAAAAAACAAAAAAAAAACATGTGCAACTAAAAGCTGCTGCAAGCAATATTTACCAATCCAGGGTAAAAAAAAGAACAATATGGAAATCTACAAAAAAAGTATGAAATTTGCTATGCTAAGTCATGTGTACCTGCTAAAAAGAAGTTCCAGGAGTTTGGGTAAATGGTCGCTTAGCTCAATAACTTTTGCTTGATTTACATCCAGTGTACATAGCATTTCATAGCCTTCTCTAATAATAGATGGAGGGGTTCCCAATTCCTCGCACCACTGCAAGGAATACAGCAGTTCTGCAACTGGTAAAGAATATGATAGAATTAGGAACACGTGGCTTCATTCAGAACAGCATAGACTTGAAAACCATTTAAAAAAAAGAGAGAAGAGATCTGTTAAGCTGAGGCTCCACTGTAACACACAAACAAGCGCTGTGTATTTTTGTGCACTTTTGCTATGAGCTTGTGTCCGCTAAAGCATTTGTACTGAAACCTTCCTATAACAAGCTTCAGCTCCCATAAATAGGAGATGTCCCTATATAAATAAGGTTCGAATTATTACTTCTTATGGTTGCAAGGTCAGAAAATATACACCTACAGGACAACTTTAACATTTGTCTAAATCTGTGTGTAAATACTATAATTAAATGGGACATAGGATGCTTTGCCTACCTTCCATTTTGCATTTCTTACCAAGATAGCAGAAAGAAATAAGTCGGGATTGCAGAGACAACCATTTTCCAGCTGTGAGCAATTGTCATTTTCAACAGTTCATACCTTAGAACATACTGTAAATGGGAGTTTGGATTTGTTTTTTTAAATAACCTTTTATTGGTCCTTAAAAACTTTATCCTGCCATGTTGTTTGTTACCATAGCAATATACACAGAACGCTAGCCAAAACCATACCCTTTGACGTTTCCCCTTTAATAGTGAAACTTATAGAAACAACATGGTGCAGGGCTGCAGAGGGAGGATAATAAACAGAACCTCTGTGCCTATTTAAAGGTGCATGTTGTAGGATAGGCAAAATACACAGGCTCTTGAAATTCCTCTTTAAAGCGGGGTCCCTCGGAATGCAGGTAAATATTCATTTAGAAACATTAGGCTTTCCATTCATCTGGGTAGATTCATAAAAAGCCATAGGAAACCGGTTATCCTAAATATTGATGGTCCAGCTCTCTAACCTGTGACCCGAACAAACTGCTTATACTGCAGTCTGCCATTTTACTCACTAACCAAGCGGGGAGTATGTTGACTGGAAAGGTTTTTTGCTAGTGTGTGGGTGGAACAATCCACAATGTTCCCAGAGCCTTCCAGCTGGACAATTAATGGACGCTAATTGGCTTTAATCTAAACATAAGTCGTTCTGTCCTAGAACTGTGATGAAGTTTTGGCAGCTCTGAAGAGGAGAAAAGGATATTCCAAGATGGAGGGAAAAAAACAAATAAAAAGAATTTAAAAGAAAAAGTAACGGAAGCCAAGAAAATATGGAACGATTCCTGGCTTTCCTGCCAAAGGGAAATGTTAACACCGATATATTTATAAGAAAAAAACGATCATTCTTCTTTCCTATTTCAACAAAAATGTGCTTACCGGTAATATTTATTTTCATTTCATTTTCCTTGTCTTTAAACTGAGCCCCGTTCTCCAGAAATCGGAAAGTCATTTTACTTAATAAAGAGGCAGTGCAGAGATGGTTCGGGAGCCAAGACTTAGAAAATGATTTAAGATCGGCCCCAGATGTTTCGGAATTCACGCTTAATCGACCGTCCAAGAGCGAATTGCTAACCCACTGCAACAGAATCGTGCTACAGTTAACACTTAGAAAATGTAATAAAAGTATTAGTTCTCTGCTCAGACAAAGGCAAACTAAAGGCAGCACCACCAAAAAAAGTGCTTTTACCGACAGCCCTAAGGGAGGTTATATATGAAAAGATAATTATTGTACAGTCATATCATAATACCTTAACGGCAGGTATGGTACTTTTCATTTTTCTGGACTTTTATCAGTCCCTGCTGGACAACCATAAGGAGCAGTAGAGAAAGGTAGGCATTTTTTAACACTACACAATGGGGCCCTTTAAATGCCTAACTATTACTCCCAAATTCTTTTGAAAGTTATTTTCTTCCATATAGGCCTATGGTCATTTAGCAGCTGCTTAGTACCTGGTTAGGTAAGTCCTGGCGCATCTTTTGCCATGTTTCTGCAGTTGGCATCATACACATCATATGGTCTATGAGAAACTTGGATTCTCCAACATTGGACTGCAGAATTTTACAATACAGATCATCTACTGTACAAATTAATGATCGGAGGCTGAAGATGGAATAGACAAAACAGTCACAAATTAACCCAAAGTGAATTCTGCAAACAACTAGTGATTGGGGTAAACCCTAAAGGGAAGAAAGTAAAAAAAAAACTTGAATGGCAGCAAGTAAACCCGAATGGCAGCAGGTAAACCGAAACGTCAGTAAATAAACCCGAATGGCAGCAAGTAAACTGGAATGGCAGCAGACAAACAAAAACACCTACATCACTGTACTTTATGAATAAAGGAGATATGGGCTAAAGGTTTTCACCTTTCATATTCTATTAAACACATAAATAAATCTGAAGAGAAGACGTAGTATGTAAGTAGCATGCCGATTAGAAGTTTCTTTTAACAGTTCGGACACATAGTGATCCAAGGGTGTGTGTGTGGATTATATAAGAATAAACCTTCATAGTTTTATAATGGAATACAATGGTTGGTATTTCTTTGATTGGAAAGTGAATCTTAACAAACAATGGACCAACAGGTTAGAAATGCACTTTACAGTGTATATTGTGATAAAAAGTAATTATTTAATATAGTATAAAATGACATTACAATGACTGCATTGACATTTTATAGTATATCATTTTAGTGGAGTTTAGCCTATCTCCGGCTCCCAGTGCACCCCAGCAAACCCTTTGAGGAACCCTGCTCTAGCAAATGGAAACCGGTCATGTTTTATCCTGTGACATAGTGCGACTCTCTCTCAAAGATTAGTTACCATCTCGGACTGGATGGAGCCCATTAAAATCCAGTTTATAACAGAGCTATATTTATGAACTGACAGCAGGATTCCCAGTACAAGTGACATATTTGCAGGCTAACCTTTTGACATTAAGATGAGATGACTGAATCTGATCCTTGACCCACTGTGCAGATTGGTTCAAGAAAGCGATATCTGGGGGTCTATTACCAAACTGGTGAACAAGTGAATTTAGACCAGTTAGCCATGTTTGCTCCAGTTTAAGCATCAGTGATTCTGGTAGAAAACAGAAAACACAATAAATGACAAACACAAAGGGCATTGTAACCCCCAAACCAAGAGGGACTACGGGAAATATTATTATATTAACACAATCCTGGTTAAAGGTGTTGTCTGAATGGCTCAATACTAATTTGTTTAATTCTTGCAACAAATTTCAGAGGCTTAAAGGGTATGTCCACCCTTGAAAGAAATTATTGGTATAAAATTCCCCCTGTCCCCCCAGCTCCAACCGCTCTATTTATATTATTAGAAAGTGCCCCAAACTTTACTTACCGTCCCTCTTTCCCCCGCCGCACTGCCAGGCCCTCTGCTTGCGAGAAAATGCAAGCAGAGGGGCGGGACCTGCAGTCGCGTCTGTGATTGGCTGAGCGGCAGCCAATCACAGACGCGGCTGCCGGGAGTTCAGTGCGGCGGAGGAAAGAGTAAGTATTGTTTGGGGCACTTTCTAATAATAAAAATATAGCGGTTGGGGCTGGGGGGTAAGGGGGAATATAATATGGAAAGGTTTTTACGCTAGGGGGAGGGAATCCTAATCGGGAGGGAGAGAGGGGAAGAGGCCTGCAGTACGCATGCCAAACTTCTCCCGGAGGCCAGATAGGAGGCAGAGCCCTATATGGACTCTGCTATCCTCCTGGTGGGCAGTTTTTGGGACTTTAAGGTGGGGGGCTACAGGAGAACCAGATGGAGCTGGGATGTGAGGTAAGGATTAAACTACACTACACAATGGGGCCAGTAGTGATAACCAGCAAAAAAAAAATAAATAAAAAAGTGGCCCGCAAGGAGGCGTGGGTGGGCGTGTTGTGGGTGCAACCAGGCGGACCGGGGGATGTATCTACTCCCTGCTGACGGCTTCCAGCATGGAGTGCCGCTAGTGATACCCCCAGTATTGGCCAGGGTGGGCACCCCTGCCTTAAAGAGTAACTCCACCAAAAAAATCAACTGTTTATAAATGGTTTATACAATTTAATGGGAGATAGGATCACTAACTGCCATTTTCCAATTCAATTTAAAAGCAGAGATCCGCCTGTGTGTACTTCCCTACTGGCTCTCTGTCTCCCTAAGCTGGCAACCTCTTTTTGGCGTTCTGCACATGCTGACATCTGTAACTCAATGGAGCTCAGTGGGGAATGCTACCAGCAGGATTGTGTAAGTAAACAAAGGCAGATCGCAGCTAGTGATCCTATCTCCCACTGAATTACAGAATCCATTTTTCAAAAGTTGTTTTACTGGGTGAAGTTACCCTTTAAAGCCCTAGTGGGCTAGTTCTAATGCTAGTAAGTAGGGTTCCCATATTAATTTCCCATTAATACTGCCCACATGCTACAAGTCATAGGGGTTAACATACATACAGGGAAATGCAATGATATTACCAAAAATGACTGTAGCCGCATTAAGTTTTGCTCTACTATCTAGCATGAAACTTAATGTTGATTGCATTGGACTGTAACCGAAGACCCCCCAGTTTAAAGGGCAATGTTTTAAAATCACTTTTCTGGTGATTTAACAGGAACCAGTGGCCCATGTGTAGCTGTAGTTACTTATGAGACAACATAGAGAAAACCTTCAGGAATGTTTGCAATACCTGCAATGTGAGTTGTATCAGAGGTCTGAGCACAAAGCTGGAAAATGGTGAGAAGCAGGTCTTCTGCTGAGGGCATCTGCAAACATCCTTTTACAGAACTGAAAAAGTTTGATGCTAAATCACAAATAAACGACACAGATTGCTCAATATGGCCAGCTTCAGAAAGGTTCCGAGCCATTGTCAGTGCTGAATGGAGTTTATCAATGATCTTTTCCACATAACAATTACTAATCAAATACTCTGAAAAACAAAACAAAAAAAGGTTTAAGGTCCTTGGTCATTAGTACCAGGAAATCACAAGGCTGTCCTAAAACTGTAACCTAACTCCATAAAGCAATTTAACTAGCAATACCATACTAATAACATGAATCCAACTTACCGTTCTGAACATGCTCGGACAGGACCAAACTCAACAGAGCCCACTTCTTAGAGGAGTTAGTTTCACTTTGGGTTGTTGCGTTACCACTTAAACTGCTGGTACAAACATCGTTTGTCAAACAAATCAGTTTTTCTCCTAGAACTTCGCCTTTTAGCCAATCATTTACAAGAGAATATTTCTCAGGATCAGAGCAGGCCTTAATAAAAAAAATAAATAACCTTAATTATATTAAGAATGTCAATTAAAAAGAATGTAACATACATAACAAACGATGTAGAAGCTAATGTATACTGTTCTTGTTATTTAAAATGTACTTAAAAAATACTTTGTAGAAGATGTTAGACTATGTATTTATGCATACAACATTTTTTATATAGGTCTGTATAAATATATAACATAATTGCTGCAATATTCATCACATTTATTTTGTTATTTTGAGTATAAAAATTGTTGCTTCTTAAAAGACGTCCTCTAATAAAAGTGTCGTACCGGCCACAATCACACGAAATGTGCCAAGCTCCTCTGGGTCCACTGTCAGTGACATTGTAACAGCATTGGGCAGCACGGTGGCTCAGTGGTTAGCACTGATGCCTTGCAGTGCTTAAGTTCGATTCAACCCTTGGACACATCTGCAAGGAGTTTGTATGCTCTCCCCGTGCTTGCGTTGGTTTCCTCCAGTCTCCCCCACAATCATAAAGACATACTGATAGGTTGTATGTGTCAAAAAAATGTGCTTAGATTGTAAGCTTTTCGAGGCAGGGCCTGATGTGAATGTATCCATGTATTTGTAAAGCGCTATGGAAGATGTTAGCGCTATATAAATCCACAATAATAATAATAATAATAATAATAATAAAGTGAAGCAATTAAGTTCCCTAAGGATTCAGAAGCAACATTGCAGGGACAGCAAAAGTGTTAAGTCCCCGAGCCAAGGACAAAATCATGTTGTGTTAACCGATTCAATATTGCAGCGTCTGAGAGCGTTGCGTGACCAATTCAACATGCTGTTTGCACAGGTTATTGCAGGACTATTTAACGTCAGCTACTAGCAGGCGTTATTAAAGTTGAACATTCAAGCAGATATTAAATTAGGAAAGGATAATTTACCCAAAAGAAAAGGTGTAAATCTCCACAGTAGTGTCAGAGAATGAAAAACACTCTAACAGTATCAAAACACAACAACCACCAATGCATGTAAATCAGTACAAGTTGGGGGTCAATGCTATTAATATAATTGGTTAACAACGATTAACCTGCAATGTAGAATTGATAGGACAGGGGAACTGACCAATCATCTGCTAGATTTTTATCTTTTATAGTTATCTGATCTTTATATTTTATAAGATCAACAGCCCACACTTACCTTCGTGATGATGTAAAGATAGATACTCCATTTGAACTCCATCTACATGTAAAACAGAAAAGGTGTCAGTTGCACTTATCCCCTTGTTTGTATACGTACAGCGCTGCATACCCAAGTGGCCCTTTATAAATAAAATAATGCAAACATACATACATTCCGTATTTTCTGGATTGCTGCTACTGTTTTGTAAATTTGATTCGTTGCTAAGACACAAACCAAAACTACAAGTTTAAGACTAGCCCAGTGCTGGACAAAGAAAAATATCTTAAATTGCCCAATTCATGGTTTCCACAATTCAGTCGGTGTGTTCCAGTTATGATAAGAGTGTCAAATGGGGTCTTAGAAAAAGTACTGGTAATATTTCAAGCAGTACAGTAATATAAATCAGGTGAGGAGAGAGAACTATATTAAGAGACAAATTATAGAATTTGATTTGATGAAAAGACAGGTCTTTTCAAATGAAGGGACTTTTTTAAAAAAAATTTGAAAACAGGGTACTCACCATCAAATTTGGGAACAGTGTGTTCCTTGATTTTCCGTTCTTCTGATCCGGACAAACGGCGACTGAATTCATCCAATTTTTCGGGCCACCTACCCGATACTATCGTTTGAACGGCCCCAAAAATTGAATGGTGAGTACCCAGCCTAAGAACATTTAGGAGATCGTATAGAAAGTCAAATTACACTTCCTTTTAAAGAAAAATAATTATCATTTAATTAACTTATTTTGTAACCTTCCTTCCTCTGCTCCAAATATGGCAACTGAGTATGTTGTCAATTAAAAATGGGAGGTAAACATTTCTTGCAGAGTGACTTAAATTTTTTAATAAAATGTTCTACTTCTACTTTTAAAAGTCCCCTTTTTGTCGAGTAGTGCCAGGTCATACAGTTTTTATCTGCCAGGTTAGTACCCTATATTAAAGATAGTGCTGAAGAACTGAGGAAGCCTGGCAGAAGCATGGTGCTCCTCACAGAAATTATATTGGGAAATCTGAATGATCAATAATACCTCCCTTCCCCAGATACTTTTTTTTTTTTTTTTAAAGTAAAAGCTATGATGCCAACATCAGGGCCAATCCCTGGCAGCTGTTACCAAAGGTGTCTACTCTGATGTTGTGTAGGCTCAAAACCATCTGGAATCAGCAGCAAAGGAGGTGCTTTAGACACATCATTTCAAGGTGTTAAAAGTAAACTTAATGGAAAATACATATGGGGGGGGTTCTTAAAACTATACAAAGTGCTGATCAAAAAGGGGACTTAACCTTGCCAGAATTTAAAATGATACATAATTGTCTAATACAATATATTTACCTTAGTCAGATCATTCAGGATATGTTTTCTGTCAGAAGCGTCTGGGCAGCAATACAGAACACTGTACAAGATTTCCACCAAGAAATCCGACTCTTCCAAACTTCCATCAGCAAACCACACAATTAACCTTTCATACAAAAACTTCACTGCAGGGTTTGTGTCTCTCAATGTCACATTCCGATCTGAAGATTTTACAATTTTGGGATCTTCTTGGCAACTTTGCTTTAAAAGCACCTGAAATACCCTGATGTAATGAAATGCGCCCAACAAAGCCGCTAAGAACATTAGGTGTGGTTGAGAGCCTTGCTCGCTGATATACACCATAGCTAGCTCTGCAAGTTTGCACACCAAATCCTCCAGGCATTCTTGCCTTACGTGAGCAAGCTGAGGGTCTCTAGGTGTACAACTGCTTATGTCCGATACAAATTTAGACACCAGGGGTGATTCTAATGGAACACTCTCCTCTTCTTCTAGAAACCGTATTTTCGCTTTCTTCATTTTGTTTAATTTTGAAGAACTAGGGTTCTGTAGAACTTGGAGAAGGCCGGACACGCCAACCAAATTCTTTTCTCCAGCATCGATTACATCTACATGAGTTACACATATGTTTGCAAGATTCTCCCAAAATTCAGATAATAAGTTAGCGTGTATCCCAGAATTCCTTTCTCCAAAACCTTGAGCTTCTGCTTTCTTTTCCCAAGAATAAATGGTGTCTTCAACTTGGCAAAAAAGTGAGCTGCGCTGAAGTTTAGGGTCTTTCAATGAAGTGTTAATTAGTGGCATTAACTGTAAAAGGAAAAGAATGTTCTTTAATCCACCCATGCCCTCGGTGATCATGCGATCTAAACCCTTTATTTGACAGGAAAAAATGGTGTGCCATAACATAAAAAGGGCATACCCCAAATGCCCCCCCAACCAATTTTAAATTGAGTTAATTAACCCCAAAATTAGGACCTAGCTAAGTCTAAAATTGTCCCTCCTAAAGATACTTACCGCACCTGATCACTTACTTCTCTTTTGCTGCTACATGTCTTTTCCGTCTAATAATGGGTGCCAGTGATTGGCCATGACATCAGTCACAGCTCACACCAACGTTTACTACTAGGAAGCCAGTGAAAGCAGGGTAAGTATGTTTAGGGATAATCCTTTATCTTGGCGAGGACTGCGTTTGGGTGGGGAGAGAATTAGCTTAATTTGAAATTTTAGTTTGGGAGGGGTGGTCATGCCCTTAAAAATAAAAATATTTTTAAATGAAATTAAAAAAACCTAGACCCCTTTTCCCCCCAAAAATCCCAATCCTCTCTTTAAAGGCTAATCCCTATAGTTCATTCATGGGAAATTGTAATCTCATTTTTGCCTGTTAAGTCTTTTGATGACAATCTAGAAAATGAACTACAGAAAAAGTGAACTAGAGAATATAGAATTGTATAGTAGTGATAACATACAAGAAGCATCTATGGTTTGAAGTGCACTACTAAGGATTTAAAGGGCAGCGTACAACGACAACTGTAAAGATGAACTGGTTAGTACAGTATGTGGCTAGATGTCCTGGAAATTAGCCCCATACAGTATGTGGCTAGATGTCCTGGAAATTAGCCCCATACAGTATGTGGCTAGATGTCCTGGAAATTAGCCCCATACAGTATGTGACTAGATGTCCTGGAAATTAGCCCCATACAGTATGTGACTAGATGTCCTGGAAATTAGCCCCATACAGTATGTGGCTAGATGCCCTGGAAATTAGCCCCATATGTGGCTAGATGCCCTGGAAATTAGCCCCATATGTGGCTAGATGCATTGGAAATTAGCCCCATATGTGGCTAGATGCCATGGAAATTAGCCCCATACAATATGTGGCTAGATGTCCTGGAAATTAGCCCCATATAGTATGTGGCTAGATGTCCTGGAAATTAGCCCCATACAGTATGTGGCGAAAGAGGAATTCTCCAATCAGTGTAATTCACCCAGGGAGAGAAAGAGGAATTCTTCAATAAGTGGATAATTTTTATTTCTCTCTCTGGGTAAATTACACTTATTGAAGAATTCCTCTCTCTCTCCCTGGGTGAATTACATTGATTGGAGAATTCCTCTTTCTCTCCCTGGGTGAATTACACTGATTGGAGAATTCGTCTTTCTCTCCCAGGGTGAATTACACTGATTGGAGAATTCATCTTTCTCTCCCTGGGTGAATTACACTGATTGGAGAATTCCTCTTTCTCTCTCTGGGTGAATTACAATCAGAGTAATTCACCCAGAGAGAGAAAGAGGAATTCTCCAATCAGTGTAATTCACCCAGAGAGAAAGAGGAATTCTCCAATCAGTGTAATTCACCCAGAGAGAGAGAATTCTCCAACCAGCTACTTTTATCTCTATGTGCTAAAGGAAATAAAGGGGAACAACCTAAAACTGAAGGGCTTTCTATAGTGAAAACTTTCATTTATTACAGATATACAGTCAGTGAGACTTTACATATAAGAAAAGTGACATTTTTACTGGCAACTTCTGACCTTTAAGTCATGAATTTATTTTTAGGACAGGCTTCTCCTTTAATCCCTATATACCTGTATGTAAAAAAAAGAAAAAATATGATACATAAAAAAAAAAAAAAAAAACATGTGCAACTAAAAGCTGCTGCAAGCAATATTTACCAATCCAGGGTAAAAAAAAAGAACAATATGGAAATCTACAAAAAAAAGTATGAAATTTGCTATGCTTAGTCATGTGTACCTGCTAAAAAGAAGTTCCAAGAGTTTGGGTAAATGGTCGCTTAGCTCAATGACTTTTGCTTGATTTACATCCAGTGTACATAGCATTTCATAGCCTTCTCTAATAATAGATGGAGGGGTTCCCAATTCCTCGCACCACTGCAAGGAATACAGCAGTTCTGCAACTGGTAAAGAATATGATAGAATTAGGAACACGTGGCTTCATTCAGAACAGCATAGACTTGAAAACCATTTAAAAAAAAGAGAGAAGAGATCTGTTAAGCTGAGGCTCCACTGTAACACACAAACAAGCGCTGTGTATTTTTGTGCACTTTTGCTATGAGCTTGTGTCCGCTAAAGCATTTGTACTGAAACCTTCCTATAAAAACCCTCAGCTCCCATAAATAGGAGATGTCCCTATTTAAATAAGGTTCGAATTATTACTTCTTATGGTTGCAAGGTCAGAAAATATACACCTACAGGACAACTTTAACATTTGTTTAAATCTGTGTGTAAATACTATAATTAAATGGGACATAGGATGCTTTGCCTACCTTCCATTTTGCATTTCTTACCAAGATAGCAGAAAGAAATAAGTCGGGATTGCAGAGACAACCATTTTCCAGCTGTGAGCAATTGTCATTTTCAACAGTTCATACCTTAGAACATACTGTAAATGGGAGTTTGGATTTGTTTTTTTAAATAACCTTTTATTGGTCCTTAAAAACTTTATCCTGCCATTTTGTTTGTTACCATAGCAATATACACAGAACGCTAGCCAAAACCATTACCCTTTGACGTTTCCCCTTTAATAGTGAAACTTATAGAAACAACATGGTGCAGGGCTGCAGAGGGAGGATAATAAACAGAACATCTGTACCTATTTAAAGGTGCATGTTGTAGGATAGGCAAAACACACAGGCTCTTGAAATTCCTCTTTAAAGCGGGGTCCCTCGGAATGCACAGGTAAATATTCATTTAGAAACATTAGGCTTTCCATTCATCTGGGTAGATTCATAAAAAGCCATAGGAAACCGGTTATCCTAAATATTGATGGTCCAGCTCTCTAACCTGTGACCCGAACAAACTGCTTATACTGCAGTCTGCCATTTTACTCACTAACCAAGCGGGGAGTATGTTGACTGGAAAGGTTTTTAGCTAGTGTGTGGGTGGAACAATCCACAATGTTCCCAGAGCCTTCCAGCTGGACAATTAATGGACGCTAATTGGCTTTAATCTAAACATAAGTCGTTCTGTCCTAGAACTGTGATGAAGTTTTGGCAGCTCTGAAGAGGAGAAAAGGATATTCCAAGATGGAGGGAAAAAAACAAATAAAAAGAATTTAAAAGAAAAAGTAACGGAAGCCAAGAAAATATGGAACGATTCCTGGCTTTCCTGCCAAAGGGAAATGTTAACACCGATATATTTATAAGAAAAAAACGATCATTCTTCTTTCCTATTTCAACAAAAATGTGCTTACCGGTAATATTTATTTTCATTTCATTTTCCTTGTCTTTAAACTGAGCCCCGTTCTCCAGAAATCGGAAAGTCATTTTACTTAATAAAGAGGCAGTGCAGAGATGGTTCGGGAGCCAAGACTTAGAAAATGATTTAAGATCGGCCCCAGATGTTTCGGAATTCACGCTTAATCGACCGTCCAAGAGCGAATTGCTAACCCACTGCAACAGAATCGTGCTACAGTTAACACTTAGAAAATGTAATAAAAGTATTAGTTCTCTGCTCAGACAAAGGCAAACTAAAGGCAGCACCACCAAAAAAAGTGCTTTTACCGACAGCCCTAAGGGAGGTTATATATGAAAAGATAATTATTGTACAGTCATATCATAATACCTTAACGGCAGGTATGGTACTTTTCATTTTTCTGGACTTTTATCAGTCCCTGCTGGACAACCATAAGGAGCAGTAGAGAAAGGTAGGCATTTTTTAACACTACACAATGGGGCCCTTTAAATGCCTAACTATTACTCCCAAATTCTTTTGAAAGTTATTTTCTTCCATATAGGCCTATGGTCATTTAGCAGCTGCTTAGTACCTGGTTAGGTAAGTCCTGGCGCATCTTTTGCCATGTTTCTGCAGTTGGCATCATACACATCATATGGTCTATGAGAAACTTGGATTCTCCAACATTGGACTGCAGAATTTTACAATACAGATCATCTACTGTACAAATTAATGATCGGAGGCTGAAGATGGAATAGACAAAACAGTCACAAATTAACCCAAAGTGAATTCTGCAAACAACTAGTGATTGGGGTAAACCCTAAAGGGAAGAAAGTAAAAAAAAAACTTGAATGGCAGCAAGTAAACCCGAATGGCAGCAGGTAAACCGAAACGTCAGTAAATAAACCCGAATGGCAGCAAGTAAACTGGAATGGCAGCAGACAAACAAAAACACCTACATCACTGTACTTTATGAATAAAGGAGATATGGGCTAAAGGTTTTCACCTTTCATATTCTATTAAACACATAAATAAATCTGAAGAGAAGACGTAGTATGTAAGTAGCATGCCGATTAGAAGTTTCTTTTAACAGTTCGGACACATAGTGATCCAAGGGTGTGTGTGTGGATTATATAAGAATAAACCTTCATAGTTTTATAATGGAATACAATGGTTGGTATTTCTTTGATTGGAAAGTCAATCTTAACAAACAATGGACCAACAGGTTAGAAATGCACTTTACAGTGTATATTGTGATAAAAAGTAATTATTTAATATAGTATAAAATGACATTACAATGACTGCATTGACATTTTATAGTATATCATTTTAGTGGAGTTTAGCCTATCTCCGGCTCCCAGTGCACCCCAGCAAACCCTTTGAGGAACCCTGCTCTAGCAAATGGAAACCGGTCATGTTTTATCCTGTGACATAGTGCGACTCTCTCTCAAAGATTAGTTACCATCTCGGACTGGATGGAGCCCATTAAAATCCAGTTTATAACAGAGCTATATTTATGAACTGACAGCAGGATTCCCAGTACAAGTGACATATTTGCAGGCTAACCTTTTGACATTAAGATGAGATGACTGAATCTGATCCTTGACCCACTGTGCAGATTGGTTCAAGAAAGCGATATCTGGGGGTCTATTACCAAACTGGTGAACAAGTGAATTTAGACCAGTTAGCCATGTTTGCTCCAGTTTAAGCATCAGTGATTCTGGTAGAAAACAGAAAACACAATAAATGACAAACACAAAGGGCATTGTAACCCCCAAACCAAGAGGGACTACGGGAAATATTATTATATTAACACAATCCTGGTTAAAGGTGTTGTCTGAATGGCTCAATACTAATTTGTTTAATTCTTGCAACAAATTTCAGAGGCTTAAAGGGTATGTCCACCCTTGAAAGAAATTATTGGTATAAAATTCCCCCTGTCCCCCCAGCTCCAACCGCTCTATTTATATTATTAGAAAGTGCCCCAAACTTTACTTAGCGTCCCTCTTTCCTCCGCCGCACTGCCAGGCCCTCTGCTTGCGAGAAAATGCAAGCAGAGGGGCGGGACCTGCAGTCGCGTCTGTGATTGGCTGAGTGGCAGCCAATCACAGACGTGGCTGCCGGGAGTTCAGTGCGGCGGAGGAAAGAGTAAGTATTGTTTGGGGCACTTTCTAATAATAAAAATATAGCGGTTGGGGCTGGGGGGTAAGGGGGAATATAATATGGAAAGGTTTTTACGCTAGGGGGAGGGAATCCTAATCGGGAGGGAGAGAGGGGAAGAGGCCTGCAGTACGCATGCCAAACTTCTCCCGGAGGCCAGATAGGAGGCAGAGCCCTATATGGACTGTGCTATCCTCCTGGTGGGCAGTTTTTGGGACTTTAAGGGGGGGGGCCTACAGGAGAACCAGATGGAGCTGGGATGTGAGGTAAGGATTAAACTACACTACACAATGGGGCCAGTAGTGATAACCAGCAAAAAAAAAATAAATAAAAAAGTGGCCCGCAAGGAGGCGTGGGTGGGCGTGTTGTGGGTGCAACCAGGCGGACCGGGGGATGTATCTACTCCCTGCTGACGGCTTCCAGCATGGGGTGCCGCTAGTGATACCCCCAGTATTGGCCAGGGTGGGCACCCCTGCCTTAAACAGTAACTCCACCAAAAAAATCAACTGTTTATAAATGGTTTATACAATTTAATGGGAGATAGGATCACTAACTGCCATCTTCCAATTCAATTTAAAATCAGAGATCCGCCTGTGTTTACTTCCCTGCTGGCTCTCTGTCTCCCTAAGCTGGCAACCTCTTTTTGGCGTTCTGCACATGCTGACATCTGTAACTCAATGGAGCTCAGTGGGGAATGCTACCAGCAGGAGAGACTGAGAGCTGCAGGATTGTGTAAGTAAACAAAGGCAGATCGCAGCTAGTGATCCTATCGCCCACTGAATTACAGAATCCATTTTTTAAAAGTTGTTTTACTGGGTGAAGTTACCCTTTAAAGCCCTAGTGGGCTAGTTCTAAGGCTAGTAAGTAGGGTTCCCATATTAATTTCCCATTAATACTGCCCACATGCTACAAGTCATAGAGGTTAACATACATACAGGGAAATGCAATGATATTACCAAAAATGACTGTAGCCGCATTAAGTTTTGCTCTACTATCTAGCATGAAACTTAATGTTGATTGCATTGGACTGTAACCGAAGACCCCCCAGTTTAAAGGGCAATGTTTTAAAATTTTAAAATCACTTTTCTGGTGATTTAACAGGAACCAGTGGCCCATGTGTAGCTGTAGTTATTTATGAGACAACATAGAGAAAACCTTCAGGAATGTTTGCAATACCTGCAATGTGAGTTGTATCAGAGGTCTGAGCACAAAGCTGGAAAATGGTGAGAAGCAGGTCTTCTGCTGAGGGCATCTGCAAACATCCTTTTACAGAACTGAAAAAGTTTGATGCTAAATCACAAATAAACGACACCGATTGCTCAATATGGCCAGCTTCAGAAAGGTTCCGAGCCATTGTCAGTGCTGAATGGAGTTTATCAATGATCTTTTCCACATAACAATTACTAATCAAATACTCTGAAAAACAAAACAAAAAAAGGTTTAAGGTCCTTGGTCATTAGTACCAGGAAATCACAAGGCTGTCCTAAAACTGTAACCTAACTCCATAAAGCAATTTAACTAGCAATACCATACTAATAACATGAATCCAACTTACCGTTCTGAACATGCTCGGACAGGACCAAACTCAACAGAGCCCACTTCTTAGAGGAGTTAGTTTCACTTTGGGTTGTTGCGTTACCACTTAAACTGCTGGTACAAACATCGTTTGTCAAACAAATCAGTTTTTCTCCTAGAACTTCGCCTTTTAGCCAATCATTTACAAGAGAATATTTCTCAGGATCAGAGCAGGCCTTAATAAAAAAAATAAATAACCTTAATTATATTAAGAATGTCAATTAAAAAGAATGTAACATACATAACAAACGATGTAGAAGCTAATGTATACTGTTCTTGTTATTTAAAATGTACTTAAAAAATACTTTGTAGAAGATGTTAGACTATGTATTTATGCATACAACATTTTTTATATAGGTCTGTATAAATATATAACATAATTGCTGCAATATTCATCACATTTATTTTGTTATTTTGAGTATAAAAATTGTTGCTTCTTAAAAGACGTCCTCTAATAAAAGTGTCGTACCGGCCACAATCACACGAAATGTGCCAAGCTCCTCTGGGTCCACTGTCAGTGACATTGTAACAGCATTGGGCAGCACGGTGGCTCAGTGGTTAGCACTGATGCCTTGCAGTGCTTAAGTTCGATTCAACCCTTGGACACATCTGCAAGGAGTTTGTATGCTCTCCCCGTGCTTGCGTTGGTTTCCTCCAGTCTCCCCCACAATCATAAAGACATACTGATAGGTTGTATGTGTCAAAGAAATGTGCTTAGATTGTAAGCTTTTCGAGGCAGGGCCTGATGTGAATGTATCCATGTATTTGTAAAGCGCTACGGAAGATGTTAGCGCTAAATAATTCCACAATAATAATAATAATAATAATAATAATAATAATAAAGTGAAGCTATTAAGTTCCCTAAGGATTCAGAAGCAACATTGCAGGGACAGCAAAAGTGTTAAGTCCACGAGCCAAGGACAAAATCATGTTGTGTTAACCGATTCAATATTGCAGCGTCTGAGAGCGTTGCGTGACCAATTCAACATGCTGTTTGCACAGGTTATTGCAGGACCATTTAACGTCATGTACTAGCAGGCGTTATTAAAGTTGCACATTCAAGCAGATATTAAAATTAGGAAAGGATAATTTACCCAAAAGAAAAGGTGTAAATCTCCACAGTAGTGTCAGAGAATGAAAAACACCCTATAACAGTATCAAAACACAACAACCACCAATGCATGTAAATCAGTACAAGTTGGGGGTCAATGCTATTAATATAATTGGTTAACAACGATTAACCTGCAATGTAGAATTGATAGGACAGGGGAACTGACCAATCATCTACTAGATTTTTATCTTTTATAGTTATCTGATCTTTATATTTTATAAGATCAACAGCCCACACTTACCTTTGTGATGATGTAAAGATAGATACTCCATTTGAGCTCCATCTACATGTAAAACAGAAAAGGTGTCAGTTGCACTTATCCCCTTGTTTGTATACGTACAGTGCTGCGTACCCAAGTGGCCCTTTATAAATAAAATAATGCAAACATACATACATTCCGTATTTTCTGGATTGCTGCTACTGTTTTGTAAATTTGATTCTTTGCTAAGACACAAACCAAAACTACAAGTTTAAGACTAGCCCAGTGCTGGACAAAGACAAATATCTTAAATTGCCCAATTCATGGTTTCCACAATTCAGTCGGTGTGTTCCAGTTATGATAAGAGTGTCAAATGGGGTCTTAGAAAAAGTACTGGTAATATTTCAAGCAGTACAGTAATATAAATCAGGTGAGGAGAGAGAACTATATTAAGAGACAAATTATAGAATTTGATTTGATGAAAAGACAGGTCTTTTCAAATGAAGGGACTTTTTTAAAAAAAATTTGGGAACAGTGCGTTCCTTGATTTTCCGTTCTTCTGATCCGGACAAACGGGCGACTGAATTTATCCAATTTTTCGGGCCACCTACCCGATACTATCGTTTGAACGGCCCCAAAAATTGAATGGTGAGTACCCAGCCTAAGAACATTTAGGAGATCGTATAGAAAGTCAAATTACACTTCCTTTTAAAGAAAAATAATTATCATTTAATTAACTTATTTTGTAACCTTCCTTCCTCTGCTCCAAATATGGCAACTGAGTATGTTGTCAATTAAAAATGGGAGGTAAACATTTCTTGCAGAGTGACTTAAATTTTTTAATAAAATGTTCTACTTCTACTTTTAAAAGTCCCCTTTTTGTCGAGTAGTGTAAGGTCATACAGTTTTTATCTGCCAGGTTAGTACCCTATATTAAAGATAGTGCTGAAGAACTGAGGAAGCCTGGCAGAAGCATGGTGCTCCTCACAGAAATTATATTGGGAAATCTGAATGATCAATAATACCTCCCTTCCCCAGATACTTTTTTTTTTTTTTTAAAGTAAAAGCTATGATGCCAACATCAGGGCCAATCCCTGGCAGCTGTTACCAAAGGTGTCTACTCTGATGTTGTGTAGGCTCAAAACCATCTGGAATCAGCAGCAAAGGAGGTGCTTTAGACACATCATTTCAAGGTGTTAAAAGTAAACTTAATGGAAAATACATATGGGGGGGGTTCTTAAAACTATACAAAGTGCTGATCAAAAAGGGGACTTAACCTTGCCAGAATTTAAAATGATACATAATTGTCTAATACAATATATTTACCTTAGTCAGATCATTCAGGATATGTTTTCTGTCAGAAGCGTCTGGGCAGCAATACAGAACACTGTACAAGATTTCCACCAAGAAATCCGACTCTTCCAAACTTCCATCAGCAAACCACACAATTAACCTTTCATACAAAAACTTCACTGCAGGGTTTTTGTCTCTCAATGTCACATTCCGATCTGAAGATTTTACAATTTTGGGATCTTCTTGGCAACTTTGCTTTAAAAGCACCTGAAATACCCTGATGTAATGAAATGCGCCCAACAAAGCCGCTAAGAACATTAGGTGTGGTTGAGAGCCTTGCTCGCTGATATACACCATAGCTAGCTCTGCAAGTTTGCACACCAAATCCTCCAGGCATTCTTGCCTTACGTGAGCAAGCTGAGGGTCTCTAGGTGTACAACTGCTTATGTCCGATACAAATTTAGACACCAGGGGTGATTCTAATGGAACACTCTCCTCTTCTTCTAGAAACCGTATTTTCGCTTTCTTCATTTTGTTTAATTTTGAAGAACTAGGGTTCTGTAGAACTTGGAGAAGGCCGGACACGCCAACCAAATTCTTTTCTCCAGCATCGATTACATCTACATGAGTTACACATATGTTTGCAAGATTCTCCCAAAATTCAGATAATAAGTTAGCGTGTATCCCAGAATTCCTTTCTCCAAAACCTTGAGCTTCTGCTTTCTTTTCCCAAGAATAAATGGTGTCTTCAACTTGGCAAAAAAGTGAGCTGCGCTGAAGTTTTGGGTCTTTCAATGAAGTGTTAATTAGTGGCATTAACTGTAAAAGGAAAAGAATGTTCTTTAATCCACCCATGCCCTCGGTGATCATGCGATCTAAACCCTTTATTTGACAGAAAAAAATGGTGTGCCATAACATAAAAGGGCATACCCCAAATGCCCCCCCAAACAATTTTAAATTGAGTTAATTAACCCCAAAATTAGGACCTAGCTAAGTCTAAAATTGTCCCTCCTAAAGATACTTACCGCACCTGATCACTTACTTCTCTTTTGCTGCTACATGTCTTTTCCGTCTCATAATGGGTGCCAGTGATTGGCCATGACATCAGAGTCACAGCTCACACCAACGTTTACTACTAGGAAGCCAGTGAAAGCAGGGTAAGTATGTTTAGGGACAATTCTTTATCTTGGCGAGGACTGGGTTTGGGTGGGGAGAGAATTAGCTTAATTTGAAATTTTAGTTTGGGAGGGGTGGTCATGCCCTTAAAAATAAAAATATTTTTAAATGAAATTAAAAAAACCTAGACCCCTTTTCCCCCCAAAAATCCCAATCCTCTCTTTAAAGGCTAATCCCTATAGTTCATTCATGGGAAATTGTAATCTCATTTTTGCCTGTTAAGTCTTTTGATGACAATCTAGAAAATGAACTACAGAAAAAGTGAACTAGAGAATATAGAATTGTATAGTAGTGATAACATACAAGAAGCATCTATGGTTTGAAGTGCACTACTAAGGATTTAAAGGGCAGCGTACAACGACAACTGTAAAGATGAACTGGTTAGTACAGTATGTGGCTAGATGTCCTGGAAATTAGCCCCATACAGTATGTGACTAGATGTCCTGGAAATTAGCCCCATACAGTATGTGACTAGATGTCCTGGAAATTAGCCCCATACAGTATGTGACTAGATGTCCTGGAAATTAGCCCCATACAGTATGTGACTAGATGTCCTGGAAATTAGCCCCATACAGTATGTGGCTAGATGCCCTGGAAATTAGCCCCATATGTGGCTAGATGCCCTGGAAATTAGCCCCATATGTGGCTAGATGCATTGGAAATTAGCCCCATATGTGGCTAGATGCCATGGAAATTAGCCCCATACAATATGTGGCTAGATGTCCTGGAAATTAGCCCCATATAGTATGTGGCTAGATGTCCTGGAAATTAGCCCCATACAGTATGTGGCTAGATATTCCTTTGCCTGGAAATTAGCCCCATGCAGTATTGTGGCTAGATGTCCTGAAATTAGCCCCATACAGTATGTGGCTAGATGTCCTGGAATTGCCCCCATACAGTAGTTGGCTAAGATGTCCTGGAATTAGCCCCCATACAGTATGTGGACTAGATTGTCCTGGAAATTAGCCCCATACAGTTGTTGGCTAGAATTGTCCTGGAAATTAGCCCCATCAGTATGTGGCTAATGTCCTGGAAATTGCCCCATACAGTATGTGCTAGATGTCCTGAATTAGCCCCATACAGTATGTGCTAGATGTCCTGGAAATAGCCCCATACATATGTGCTAGATGTCCTGGAAATTAGCCCCATCCAGATGTGACTAGATGTCCTGGAAATTAGCCCCATACAGTATGTGGCTGAGATGTGTCCTGGAAATTAGCCCCATACAGTTGGGCTAATGTCCTGGAATTAGCCCCATACAGTATGTGCTATAGATGTCCTGGAAATTAGCCCCATCAGTATGTGACTAGATGTCCTGGAAATTAGCCCCATACAGTATGTGCTAGATGTCCTGGAAATTAGCCCCATACTGTGCTAGATGTCCTGAATTAGCCCATACAGTATGTGGCTAGATGCCCTGTCCTGGAAATTAGCCCCATACAGTATGTGACCTAGATGTCCTGGAAATAGCCCCCATACAGTAGTGTGCTAGATGCCCTGGAAATTAGCCCCATACAGTATGTGACTAGATGTCCTGGAAATTAGCCCCATACAGTATGTGCTAGATGTCCTGGAAATTAGCCCATACAGTATGTGGCTAGATGCCTGCCGGAAATAGTCCCCATACAGTATGCTAGATGTCCTGGAAAATTAGCCCCCATACAGTATGTGGCTAGATGTCCTGGAAATTAGCCCCATACAGTATGTGGCTAGATGTCCCTGGAAATTAGCCCCATACGTATGTGGCTAGATTCCTGGAATTAGCCCATACAGTATGTGACTAGATGTCCTGGAAATTAGCCCCATACAGTTGTGCTAGATGTCCTGGAAATTAGCCCCATACACAGTATGTGGCTAGATGTCCTGGAAATTAGCCCCATACAGTATGTGGCTAATGTCCTGCCTGGAAATTAGCCCCATCAAGTTGTGGCTAGATTTCCTGGAAATTAGCCCCATACAGTATGTGTCAGATGTCTGGAAATTGACCCCATACAGTATGGCTAGATGTCCCTGGAAATTAGCCCCACACACAGTAGGTGACTAGATGTCCTGGAAATTAGCCCCATACAGTATGTGGCTAGATTCCTGGAAATTAGCCCCATACAGTATGTGGCTAGATGTCCCTGGAAATAGTCCCCATACAGTATGTGGCTTAGATGTCCTGGAAATTAGCCCCATACAGTATGTGGCTAGATGTCCTGGAAATTAGCCCCATACAGTATGTGGTCTAGATGTCCCTGGAAATTAGCCCCATACGTTGTGGCTAGATGCCCTGGAAATTAGCCCCATATGTGGCTAGATGCCCTGGAAATTAGCCCCATATGTGGCTAGATGCCTGGAAATTAGCACCCATACAGTATGTGATAGATGTCCTGGAAATTAGCCCATACAGTATGTTAGATGTCCTGGAAATTAGCCCCATACGTATGTGGCTAGATGTCCTGGAAATTAGCCCCATACAGTATGTGGCTAGATGTCCTGGAATTAGCCCCATACAGTATGTGACTAGATTTCCTGGAAATTAGCCCCATACAGTATGTGGCTGATGCCCTGGAAATAGCCCCTATGTGGCTAGATGTCCTGAAATTAGCCCCATATGTGGCTAGATGCCCTGAATTAGCCCCATACAGTATGTGGCTAATGTCCTGCGAAATTAGCCCCATCAGTATGTGACTAGATGTCCTGGAAATTAGCAGCCCCATACGTATGTGGCTAGATTCCCCTGGAAATTAAGCCCCATACAGTATGTGACTAGAGTCCTGAAATAGCCCCATACAGTATGTGACTAGATGTCCTGGAATTAGCCCCATACAGTATGTGGAAGATGTCCTGGAAATTAGCCCCATACATTATGGTCTAGATGTCCTGAAAATTACCCCCATACAGTAATGTGACTAGATTCCTGGAAATTACCCCCCAACAGTATGTGACTAGATGCCTGGAAATTAGCCCCATCCAGTATGTGGCTAGATGCCCTGGAAATTAGCCCCATAACTTATGTGGCTAGATGCCCTGGAAATTACCCCATACAGTATGTGCTAGATGCCTGGAAATTAGCCCCATACAGTATGTGACTAGATGCCTGGAAATTATCCCCATACAGTATGTGGCTAGATGTCCTGGAATTACGCCCCATACACAGTATGTGGCTAGATTGTCCTGGAAATTAGCCCATACAGTATGTGGACTAGATGTCCTGGAAATTAGCCCCCATACAGTATGGGGACTAGATGTCCCTGGAAATTAGCCCCATACAGTATGTGAACTAGATGTCCTGGAAATAGCCCATACATATGTGCTAGATGCCCTGGAAATTAGCCCCATACAGTATGTGGCTAGATGTCCTGGAAATTAAGCCCCATACAGTATGTGGCTAGATGTCCTGTCCTGGAAATAGCCCCATACAGTATGGGACTAGATGTCCTGGAATTAGCCCCATACAGTATGTGGCTAGATGTCCTGGAAATTAGCCCCATACAGTTTGTAGCTATGTCCTGGAAATTAGCCCCATACAGTATGTGACTAGATGTCCTGGAAATTAGCCCCATACAGTATGTGCTAGATGTCCTGGAAATTAGCCCCATACATATGTGACTAGATTGTCCTGGAATTAGCCCCATACAGTATGTGGCTAGATTCCCTGGAAATTAGCCCCATACAGTATGTGACTAGATGTCCTGGAAATTAGCCCAACAGTAGTGACTGATGTCTGAAATTAGCCCCATACAGTATGTGACTAGATGTCCTGGAAATTAGCCCCATACAGTATTTGACTAGATTCCTGGAAATTAGCCCCATACAGTATGTGGACTAATGTCCTTGATTAGCCCATACAGTATGGTGACTAGATGTCCTGGAAATTAGCCCCATACAGTATGTGCTAGATGTCCTGGAAATTAGCCCCATACAGATATGGTGCTAGATGTCCTGAAAATTAGCCCCATCAGTATTGTGGCTAGATGTCCTGGAAATTAGCCCCATACAGTATGTGACTAATGTCCTTGTCCTGGAAATTAGCCCCATACAGTATGTGCTAGATGTCCTGGAAATTACCCCATACAGTATGGCTAGATGTCCTGGAAATTAGCCCCATACAGTATGTGACTAGATGTCCTGGAAATTAGCCCCATACAGTATGGCTAGATGTCCTGGAAATTAGCCCCATACAGTATGTGGGCTAGATGTCCGGGAAATTAGCCCCATACAGTATGTGGGCTAGATGTCTGTCCTGGAAATTACCCCATGCCGTATGTGCTAGATGTCCTGGAATTAGCCCCATACAGTATGTGTAGATGTCCTGGGAAATTAGCCCCATCATATTGGCTAGATGTCCCTGGAAATTAGCCCCATACAGTATGTGACTAGATGTCCTGGAAATTAGCCCAACAGTATGTGGCTAGATGTCCTGGAATTAGCCCCATACAGTATGTGGCAGATGTCCTGGAAATTGCCCATACAGTATGTGCTAGATGTCTGGTCCTGAAAATTAGCCCCATACAGTATGTGAGTATCCTGGAAAATTACCCCATACAGTATGTGGCTAGATGTCCCTGGAAATTAGCCCCATCAGTATGTGACTAGATGTCCTGGAAATTAGCCCCATACAGTATGTGACTAGATGTCCTGGAATTAGCCCCATACAGTATGTGACTAGATGTCTCTGGAAATTAGCCCCATACAGTATGTGCTAGATGTCCTGGAAATTAGCCCCATACAGTTGTGACTAGATGTCCTGGAAATTAGCCCCTACAGTATGTGGCTAGATGCCTGGAAATTAGCCCCATCTGTGGCTAGAATGCCCTGGAAATTAGAGCCCATATGTGCTAGATGCATTGGAAATTAGCCCCAATACAGTATGTGACTAGATGTCCTGGAAATTACCCATACAGTATGTGATAGATGTCCTGGAAATTAGCCCCATACAGTATGTGGCTGATGTCCTGGAATTAGCCCATAACAGTATGTGGCTAGATGTCCGGAAATTAGCCCCATACAGTTGGACTAGATGTCTGGAAATTAGCCCCATACAGTAGTGTAGATGTCCTGGAAATTAGCCCCATACAGTATGTGACTAGATGTCCTGGAAATTAGCCCCATACAGTATGTGACTAGATGTCCTGGAAATTAGCCCCATACAGTATGTGCTAGATGTCCTGGAATTAGCCCCATACAGTATGTGACTAGATGTCCTGGAAATTAGCCCCATACAGTAGTGGACTAGATGTCCTGGAAATTAGCCCCATACAGTAGTGTGATAGATGTCCTGGAAATTAGCCCCATGCAGTATGTGACTAGATGTCCTGGAAATTAGCCCCATACAGTATGTGACTAGATGTCCTGGAAATTAGCCCCATACAGTATGTGGCTAGATGTCCTGGAAATTAGCCACCATACAGTATGTGGCTAGATGTCCTGGAATTATAGCCCCATACAGTATGTGGCTAGATTTCCTGGAATTAGCCCCATACAGTATGTGGCTAGATGCCCTGGAAATTAGCCCCATACAGTATGTGGCTAGATGTCCTGGAAATTAGCCCCATACAGTATGTGGCTAGATGTCCTGGAAATTAGCCCCATACAGTATGTGGCTAGATGCCCTGGAAATTAGCCCCATACAGTATGTGGCTAGATGCCCTGGAAATTAGCCCCATACAGTATGTGGCTAGATGCCTGGAAATTAGCCCCATACAGTATGTGGCTAGATGCCTGGAAATTAGCCATAAGTATGTGACTAGATGTCCTGGAAATTAGTCCCCATACAGTATGTGGCTAGATGTCCTGGAAATTAGCCCCATACAGTATGTGCTAGATTCCTGGAAATAGCCCCATACAGTATGTGACTAATGTCCTGGAAATTAGCCCCATACAGTATGTGACTAGATGCCCTGGAAATTAGCCCCATACAGTATGTGACTAGATGTCCTGGAAAGTACCCATACATTGTGGCTAGATGCCCTGGAAATTAGCCCCATACAGTATGTGACTAGATGTCCTGGAAATTAGCCCCATACAGTATGTGCTAGATGTCCTGGGAATTAGCCCATACCGTATGTGCTAGATGCCCTGGCCTAAATTAGCCCCATACAGTATGGGACTAGATGTCCTGGAAATTAGCCCCATACAGTATGTGGCTAGATGTCCGGAAATTAGCCCCATACAGTAGTGTGCTAGATGTCCTGGAAATTAGCCCATACAGTATGTGGCTAGATGTCCTGGAAATTAGCCCCATACAGTATGTGGCTAGATGTCCTGTGGAAATTAGCCCCATACAGTATGTGCTAGATGTCCTGGAAATTAGCCCCATACATATGTGGGCTATCTGTCCTGGAAATTAGCCCCATACAGTATGCGCTAGATGTCACTGGAAATTAGCCCCATACAGTATGTGGCTAGATGTCCGGATTAGCCCCATACAGTATGTGCTAATGTCCTGGAAATTAGCCCACTACATGATGTGGCTAGATGTCCGTGTCTGGAAATTAGCCCATGCTATGTGGCTAGATGTCCTGGAAATTAGCCCCATACAGTAGTGGCTAGATGTCCTGGGAAATTAGCCCCATACAGTATGTGGCTAGATGTCCTGGAATTAGCCCCATACAGTTATGACTAGATGTCCTGGAAATTAGCCCAATACGTATGTACAGATGTCCTGAAATTAGCCCCATACAGTATGTGGCAGATGTCCTGGAAATTAGCCCATACAGTATGTGGCTAGATGTCCCTGCGAAATTAGCCCCATACAGTATGTGACTAGATGTCCTGGAAATTAGCCCCATACAGTATGTGGCTAGATGTCCTGGAAATTAGCCCCATGCAGTATGTACGACTAGTTCCTGGAATTAGCCCCATCAGTATGTACTAGATGTCCTGGAAATTAGCCCCATACGTATTGTGACAGTAGTCCTGGAAAATTAGCCCCATACAGTATGTGGGCTAGATGTCCCGGAAATTAGTCCCCATACAGTATGTGGCTAGATGCCTGGAAATTAGCCCCATACAGTATGTGGCTAGATGCCCTGGAAATTAGCCCCATATGTGGCTAGATTGCCTGGAAATTAGCCCCCATATTGGCTAATGATTGGAAATTAGCCCCATACAGTATGTACTAGATGTCCTGGAAATTAGCCCCATACAGTATGTGGTAGATGCCCTGGAAATTAGCCCCATACAGTATGTGGCTAGATGTCTGGAAATTAGCCCCATACTATGTGGCTAGATGTCTGGAAATTAGCCCCATACAGTTATGTGACTAAGATGTCCTGGAAATTAGCCCCATACAGTATGTGACTAGAATGTCCTGGAAATTAGCCCCATACAGTATGTACTAGATGTCCTGGAAATTAGCCCCATACAGTATGTGACTAGATGTCCTGGAAATTACCCCATACAGTATGTGCTAGATGTCCTGGAAATTAGCCCCATACAGTATGTGGCTAGATTCCTGGAAATTAGCCCCATCAAGTATTGGCTAGATGTCCTGGAAATTAGACCCCATACAGTATGTGACTAGATGTCCTGGAAATTAGCCCCATACAGTATGTGCTAGATGTCCTGGAAATTAGCCCTACAGTATGTGGCTAGATGTCCTGGAAATTAGCCCCATACTATGTGCTAAATGTCCTGGAAATAGCCCCATACAGTATGTGGCTAGATCCCTGGAAATTAGCCCCACATATGTGGCTAGATGTGCCCTGGAAATTAGCCCCATATGTGTTGGCTAAGATTCCTGGAAATTACCCCCATTAGTGGCTAGAATGCCATGGAAATTAGCCCCATACAGTATGTGGCTAGATGTCCTGGAAATTAGCCCCATACAGTATGGGACTAGATGCCCTGGGAAATTAGCCCCATACAGTATGTGGCTAGATGCCCTGGAAATTAGCCCATATGTGGCTAGATGGCCTGGAAAATAGCCCCATACAGTATGTGACTAGATGTCCTGGAAATTAGCCCCATCAGTATGTGACTAGATGTCCTGGAATTAGCCCCATCAGTATGTGGACTAGATGTTCCTGGATTAGCCCATCAGTATGTGACTAGATGTCCTGAGGAATTAGCCCCATCAGTATGTGCTAGATGTCCTGGAAATTAGCCCCATCAGTATGGGACTAGATGTCCTGGAAATTAGCCCCATACAGTATGTGACTAGATGTCCTGGAAATTAGCCCATCAGTATGTGGACTAGATGTCCTGGAAATTAGCCCCATACAGTATGTGACGAGTGTCCTGGAAATTAGCCCCATACAGTATGTGACTAGATGTCCTGGAAATTAGCCCCATACAGTATGTGGACTAGATGTCCTGGAAATTAGCCATACAGTATGTGACTAGATGCCCTGGGAATTAGCCCCATACAGTAATGGCAGGGTCTGGAAAATGTCCCCATACAGTATGTGGCTAGATGCCTGGAAATTAGCCCCATATGTGGCTAGATGCCCGAAATTAGCCCCATAAAGTTGTGACTAGATGTCCTGGAAATTAGCCACATACAGTATGTGGCTAGATGCCCTGGAAATTAGCCCACATATGTGGCTAGATGTCCTGGAATTCGCCCCATACAGTATGTGGCTAGATGCCCTGGAAATTAGCCCACATATGTGGCTAGATGCCTGGAAATTAGCCCATACAGTATGTGCTAGATGTCCTGGAAATTAGCCCATACAGTATGTGGCTAGATGCCTCCTGGAAATTAGCCCCATATGTGGCTAGATGCCTGGAAAATTAGCCCCATACAGTATGTGCTAGATGTCCTAGGAAATTAGCCCATACAGTATGTGGCTAGATGTCCTGGAAATTAGCCCCATACAGTAGTGCTAGATGTCCTGGAAATTTAGTCCCATACAGTATGGGACTAGATTGCCTGGAAAGAAGCCGCCAACATTATGTGGCTAGATGTCCTGGAAATTAGCCCCATACAGTATGTGGCTAGATGTCCTGGAAACTAGCCCCATACAGTATGTGGCTAGATGTCCTGGAAATTAGCCCCATAAAGTATGTGGCTAGATGCCCTGGAAATTAGCCCCACATGTGTCTACATGTCCTGGAGATTAGTCCTATAGGTGGCTAGATGTCCTGGATCTTAACCCCTATATGTGGCTAGATGTCATAGAGATTAGCCCCATAACTAGTTTTGCATTATAGTAGCATAAATTAGTATAAATAGTGTTCTCGGGGACAGTCATATGCTAAGGACAAAAAAAAAAAACAACAAAAAAACACATGATCCATGGGAGCAACAAACAGTTTGCACTCTCCTTTGTCAGGGAGGAATCAAAGAGCAGCCACTAGTATAGCTTCTCTTTAAAATGACAGACAGTGAGCGAATTCAGCTCAATTCCTATTCCTAGCTGGAATAAATAACATATGCTCCCGTGTATACAAATACATAAAACACAAACTCCTAGTGTAATCCCGTCTACATTAGCATTTTTGCAATGTTATCCCCACATTGCCAAGTATATCTCCTGTAGTAAAGTCCTTTGCATGGTTAAGCAAACCAAACCCACATATACTAAACATTCCAAAATATTAATTATACAAAGTGCCCAGGGTGTGCCCGTTACAATAGTTCTTTCTGAATCAAGAGAGTTTATCCATAAATAAATAACCAGTCTCTAAACTAAACAGCAGACTTTCTGCCGACAGTTGCTCGGAATGGATTATTGTGTTTACGCACAATTCTTGCATTCTACCTCCAAAGTGACTGTTCCCTTTTGATATTTATAGGCTACGAAGGATAGGATGTGGTTGAATATATTGAATGGAATAATAAGGGGTTTTTATTTAACCTAGACCAGCCTCATTAATAAAATTAATTGTGTACGACTCAGGGACTGGAATTCTAAGAAATAGGAAATTCCCGTACGTGTTCGGAAATGAGCAGACGCTGGACCTTCCTGTTCTCCTCTTCTTCTTCGACATTTTCCTGCATCGCGTACCGAAAACATTCCATGTAGGCGGATATAATAGCAGAACACTCTGTTGGGCTGACAATGGCTCGCTCACTGCATAGGCTGTTAAATACATTGTTATTTACATTTTACATTTCAAAATGGAAAATCATTAAACAGAAGTCAAGTTTGGAATGCTGGGATAAAAATACTTTTATGGTTTGATTATCAATAAAAGATGTTGTTTGTAAATGCGTGCATTTCACTTTAAAGGGCAAATGTAGTGTCTGAACAAGTTAAAGGGCAACTATAGTGAAAAACAAACTTTGTCTATATACAATGTACAGATCACTTAGTATAAGCTGCCTTACTTTCATCCTGCTGTGTGGCTTAGTTTCTTCACACTGGCAGAAGTTTGTACCAAGCTGTGTAGTCCCCCTCCCCTCTCTGTCTAGTCCCCCTCAAGCAGTAAAGGGCTGTATGAAAAGTCCGGGCGTGCTAAGTTGAAAGGAATTTAAATGAAGTGCTGACATCCTGTTGACCCCCCCTCCCTTCCAGAGCTAGACTGCAAGCAAGCAAAGTGTGGGAGAAAGTAGCAATATGCTGAAGGGAGGGGCAGAGAGGAGGACAAGTGGTGCTGAGATTCTTTACAAGTAAGTTACTGATTGTTATTTATTTTTGTACCTAAAGTTCATATCTCTCCCCCTGCTTAGATGGGATCATAATCACTGAAGACAGAGGCAGTGTAGCAGCAGCTGTAGTGAGACCTTCACAAACACAGTGACACTACTTGTTGTCCTGATACATTTCACTTGCTTTAGTCTATATATTTCATAGTTTGCACTGTATGTCTTGTTTGGAATATATGCTGTATTACTGTATTATTATATTGGATTGTGTGGGGGTGTGCCTTTAAATGGCAGATGAGGTGTAGCAGCTCCTACAAATCACAGCATATTCAAAGGCTTATATCTCGGGAACAATTAAAAGAAATTAAAGGTACCCTGGTGGTTGGAATGACTTATATGATACATTAGAAGGAATACAGATCTAGGTAAAACGTGTGAGAAGTTATAATGCTAAAAAGGTTTAGCAATATATTCCTGAACATTTCCTGCTTTCACCAGCTTGTAGCCATGTGACCATAATGTGTCTGCATTAATAACCCCCCTCAACTGTAATATATCAAGTCACAGCATTACTAGGGACTTTTATGGATTGATTTCATTTGACATGCTCACACATGATGTCTATTTGGTCAAGTTTTGCATTAGCCCCAAACCCCAAAATTGACATTCTCGTCCTTTAGGGTGCAATGGGAAGGAACGCTTTAGGGTGATCATTACACTCAGAGGAATGAATACAGTAGCTGGCTGAAACCAGACATTAAACAATCTGTTAAAAGATTTAAAATGTTAGAAATATAGAAAAAAAACCTAAAAAATTGTGACAGGATTTATTTAATATTTAAATAAGAGGATTTGGTACTTAAGGATAAAAAGGAAAAGAGGTTTTACTTACCCTTGGCTTAAAGAACTAAAGAAGTTATTGTAAAACTCTACTGGTGGGTTTGTGATGTGGCCGGGAACACAGCTAATGAATGGCAGTAGATTTGGGAAAATGACAGATGCCAGGCCGCGTCCGCCTTCTCTTAGAACACACCAAAGTTTGGGCAGAACTCCTTTTTTTGCATTTACATGGTCCCAACAATCCTAAAATATAATTATTCCATTAAATCCAGTGTTTACTTTGACTGTACCTTGTGTATTCGTTAACCAGGTATGACCAGTAACATTAGAAAGGATCTATTGGGTGCATACCTCAATAGTAGTAATGGTGTGAAGCACGGCTTCCCAGAGAGCTGGGCATACAGCAGCATCACTGTCATCGATACTTAATAGCACGGCTGGGCAGAGCTTAGAGGCTTCAGCATGTAACACACCAGGCAGGTGCTGACACAGAGTGGACATCAACTCAAAGAATGCAAAGCGAATCTTTAGAAGAGAGAAAAACGGTCAGTTGGTATACAGATGAGAATTTCTTCCCTAAAAAAATTCCTTGACTTAAAGGGCAATTCCAATATTTAATTTAAAAAATGTATATAGGTAAATTTCCTAGCCATACCCCGAAAGTCAACATAGGTAGATACTACCCAGAAAGCCGACATAACTAGATACTAGTACCCCCTTCTAATCTTCATGCTCAGTGCAGGAGAATGGGGAAGAGATTGAGTTACAGTGACTGAAGGAGAACCGAAGAGGAGGAGTAGGGGGGAGAACAGCACAGGGAAGGGGCCATGGGGGTCCACAAGGGAGAGGAGACAAAGGGAAGAGGTATTGTCAAATGGTTTCACAGCAGGAAGTGCAGGGGATCTGGTGATGCTGCTATCATATCACAAATAAATGTAAATATCTTCAAAACTATGTTAAAAAAAAAAAATAATGAAAGCTAATTGTAAAAATACTCAGGAAAGCAATTCCTGACAATTTAACTAAAGTATTTTTTGGACCACAGTTACCCTTTAACAATGTTTCTATCAGTATAGATATATGAACAGGAACTTACACTTGATGTTTTGTGTTTGCTGTACTTCCAGAATTTGCTATGAGACAGAAGATAAGAGAATCTCTCCTCAAGAGAACAAATCTCGCTCTTTGGCAACATACAAATAAGTCTCTTTAAAGCCAGCAATGAACAGGTGACCACTCTGAAGTACTTGGATTCCCGCTCTTCAACTGGAACTGTCCTAGGATATCAGATTGGTACTCAGTTCAAAGGTTGCAGACAAACAATAACACTGCACTGCAATGAATGTGAGGTATCGAGAGACGCCATCGGCTCCCTGGTGCAATGCCTCCGTTAATGTTACACGCCGATGGTGGATCGTGATAACTGACATCGTTTAGTGTGACTAACTCCACAGCAGGAGCTGAGTCTTGAACATGACCATGTCGCATTTTCAAGTCATGTAAAATATGAACTATAATGCCTACACCTTCATAAACATGCCATTAATTCTTGTTCTTCCTGATTACAGGATTGCAGCAGAGACATTTAGCTTAGCATACACTTTGCTTCTATCTTCCAATGCTTTTCCTATTATTGCTGTGTTTTGCGACACATTTTGCATGTGTTCTTAGTAATTTTCCTGCACCCCTATTGGATAATTACTTAGAATGTTTGTGGCTTCTGTTTTCTGGTCACAACCCTGACTGATATCACCATCTACTTCTCTCACATTTACAGTCACTACTACAGAAGCTGCTTTCAGGGGGATATAACTTACTGTGGATCACTTAGGGTGTCAGGTGATTCTTTCAATAGATGATCAAGAAGAACCTGTAACATAGAATAATAAACCAAAGTCTGTACAGTAGATAATACACACATTTTCATTATTTCCTTATAGTTCGGTTAAGCATTATTTTTTTTTTTTTTTTTTTTTAATCTTCAGCAATGTCCTTATAACAATATTACAGAACAGTTGTGACATCACTTGTACTACAAGGAATAATAAGATGGCAGAAATGTCATCTCCTATCCACACTATACAAATGAGTATCCTTATTGATAGACATATTATTCATTGAATATACACATAGTAAGCAACCAAGTTATTTAACTAGGAGTATAAACTTTCCCACGTATTAAAAATATCACTGAGTTCTATTTAAAACAGCAGTTAAAAGAGAACTAAACCCAAATTTTTACACTCCAGAATCTGAATATATAACCTCTAAAAATACCAATAAACTGTAAAATAGTAATACAGTAAATAGCATTAAAATTAAATGTTACCACTTAAAGAAATAGATGAAATAACTGTGTGCATGTATAGTGACTGGCCACACCATCTCAGTCATATGCTGCCTTGCTTATTCTGTCCTGTAAAAGGATTGGCTAGAGGCTACTAGTAGGTTTGACCAACTGTAACAAGTGTCAGTGACCACACTGTGCGATACTGGAAAAATGGAAAATCGGACACAAACCTCATGTTAGAAGGTTAAATCTCTCAAAACCCATATTAAAATGAGAGGTGAGACACAGATTTCTGATTTTATATCCAAGGAGATCTGCCTTCTAAGTCAATGTTTTTCTGAGGCTTTAGTTGTCCTTTAATAAAAATAACTAAATTGCTAATTGACAGTAATTAAATGTTTTTATTAAAGTTTTTAGCCAGAAGCAATACCCTGATAAGAATGAAAAATTGTGCATAGGTAAATTCTGCTTCTTGGATCTTCTGGTTAGAAATGGTCAGTCATATATGCCAGTTGGCATCACAGCCAATGACTAAATGCTATTCCCCTTGCTGTCTGCTCTGATCATGTGCAAGCTTGTAAAACAGCATGGAGAGGAGGTGGAAATCCTTTGGAAGGGAAGGAAAACATTTTGCAGCAGGTAACTCCTACATCTGTCATCTCTATTTTAGTTTTGGGGGATGATGTTTCTATTTTTATTTAGGGGTGGAATTGCCCTTTAATTAAATATATATGGCTAATGCACAGCAGTACCTGTGATATTAATTTTAGTACGAAATATTGGCTTTTTACTGGGTTAAAAAACTTCTGATCGCATTCACCAATATATCTACCAAAACAATTATTCACAGAACTCAACGGATTGCTGACCACCTTTATATAAAAAAAAAAAAAAAAAAGCTTGCCTCAAACAATAAATTGCAACAACCAAAAGTCTCTGCCGGCCTCGCCTACCCAAATTTTGCATGTATTACTTGGCTAGCAACTCAATTCCAATATATACCCAAATGCAGACATGGAAAGAAAAAATGTATATTTTAAAATTCACAGGTACTCCCACGAAACAGCATTATGGCACAATCCTATCCCCATCTGGCAGCTTTCACCTGCTGCAAGGACTAGGAAACCAAAGGTATACACCGGTTGAACAGCTGGTCTCTGGAGACTCCATAGCAGGGAGGACTTCGGACCGAGAGAGGAGCAGAACTAAGGCCGGTAAGTATGGAGAATTCAGCGCACGGCACATCTCCCCTGTACGTCCATTACGAAACAGAAGAAACAAACTACACGGAAGGAGGGAGAGGTTCCTATTTATCAGCTGAGAGTCTGTTTCTTCTGTCCGGAAGGAGGGGAACTACCCATTTTGTTAGTACTGCCAGGGATGGCCAGGAAAATAAGAATCCTTAAAATACAGGGACTACAGGGTCTGACTTCTCGCTTGTACACTCACCTCATCAATTCTCAGACCGACCAAAAAGCTCATCAATAATTCACCAATGGACCACAAATATACAAGATCTCTCAGACAACGACTGGAGCGATCTCAGATTTTCACATGTTTACACCTCCCTGTCAGCCAACAATAGACTGATACAACTTTATATTATACACCAAGCCTATTTATCACCTGCAAGACTACATCGAATCTCTACATCACACTAAGATAGATGCCCTAAGTGTAAGACTTTTGGCACCTTATATGGGAATGCCCGCAAGTTAACCACTTCTGGATTAAAGTAATCAGATTCCTAAGAACTATGCTCCCATGGCCTGACCCATGGATCCTAAACTATTTATAATGGGCATCAATACCCTAGAACTTGAAGATGCACACAAGTTAACTCTCCTCCGAGAAACTTTGTTTATGGCTCGAAAAAAAATTGTCCTGAAGTGGATGGCCACATTCGCTCCCAAACTTAGAACCTGGAAAGAATTAATCAATAACATGCTCCCCTACCATAACTTAATATATAAACATAGACAGTGCCTGGGGAAATTTAAAAAAATATGGTCTATCTGGACTGAGTCTCACTTAACGATCTGTGGAAAAGAAAAAATAATGCCCGGACTTTGAATTCCATGTGGGCGGGGGGTTTCACCCGGGCTAGCGCCATATCCTTAGCCCAATTCCCCCCCCCCCCCCAAACAAAAATTTCTATTGGCCTAGAACAAAACGTTTTGAAAATATGATACTAATGAAGTAATTTATATATATTTTATAATCCTTAAATGTACGAGTTTAGATTATATGTAACAATACACCTTATGTCAAAACTGTATCAATTTCTACAGTAACAGACATGTTGTAAAAGTTTTTATTCAAATAAACACAAGTTTAAAAAAAAAATGTAAAACATCTAATTGGGTGTCACAGACTAATAGAAAGGGCAAAATTCTGCAATGTTTTTGCATCAGCCTCATAGTAATTTGTGCTGCACTTTTGAGATATTTAAAAAGATTGGCCCCTCCCTATATCATTTTTCTGCTTATTGTAACAAATATACCAACATGGAAGGTAAATGTCTCTCCCTCTATTTAAAGTGCATCTATAGTGATGAACTTTTCTTTCCTTCCATGTGTTCTATAATTCTCCCCAACCCCCAGAGTGTCTTCACTTTTTTCAGATTCCCACTCTGTACTGAGATACACAAGTTAGAAGAATACGTGATTGCATTCCTCTACTCCTACTTGGACTGTCAATCAAATATGTTACATGATCCTCTTCCCCGTTCAAGTCCCTCCCTCCTCCCTGCTCTGTTTGCACAAACATAGAGATAAGAACATTAGCAGGGGGAGAGAGGTAGCTTTGACTGCAGAGATAAGGCTGCACTTGACCCCCTTTCTTCATAGCTTTCACTGACTGATGATGGGTCACAAAGAGAGATCGTATTGCAGTGGTAACTGTACTGTTCTTACTTCTCTTCTGTGTCTCCAGGCCAGCTTGCTTTATATTGGCCACTGTGCATGGGTGTGTTTTTCAGGATGTTGGACTTTTAACTCTTACTGCACATGATAAGCTTGTCGGTTAGCCGGAGTTGAGACACGGAGGAGGTAACAGAGGGGAGGGGGTAGGGGGGAGTGCTGTAGAGAGATCTGACACCATGGAAAAGCAAAGTCACTGACAGAGGTAGGAAAAAGGCAGTACATGAATTTAACTTTGCAATGTTTTTTCCATTATAGATGCCCTTTAAAGCTTCCCAAAATTATGATTTGGCCTAATTAAAACTAATATATAAAATTCTGTAAATGAAATTAAATGCTTTTTGTCACAATCTCTGATCTAAGAACAAACAAACCTTTGGTTATAATTTTAATAACTGAGAAAAATCAGCTAAAGTGACGGTTCTGGATCATCGTAATTTAAACAAGACATAGCAGCTTCTGACTAGTAAACAGCCCAATTTCCTATATATTGTGTGTTACATTGAAGGTTTGACCAAGCCCTCTAGGAAATTGTACTCTACCCAGAGTTAGGTCATGTGCTCGTTTGAGTAAAGTACTTTAAACTAGAGAGTCAGCTTCAAGCATCCAGGTCACACAGGAGAAGCTGTCATCTCATGTAGCCAAAAAGGCAAGTACCAGTAGGTTAGGACCCAGTTAAAGAAAGCAACCTTGACGTGGTGACTGGGCTTAAAATAATTTGGCCAATTTATTGAACTAATTGCTTTTATTCATCCAGGGTTTAGCAGACTGTTTATAGTAGAACCTTATGGAGGTAGCCAATATGCAATTAGAATTGTTTGTGCACTAGAATTCTGTTTTTTGTATGTATTATATTTTTGGTCTCTAGTTGCACTTTAATATTGATGTACAACAGCTCAATTTTCTATATATTGTGGGTTACATTGAAGGTTTGACCAAGCCTTCTGGGTAATTGTACTCCACCCAGAGTTAGGTCGTGCTCGTTTGAGTAAAGTACTTTAAACTAGAGAGTCAGCTTCAAGCATCCAGGCCACACAGGAGAAGCTGTCATCTCATGTAGCCAAAAAGGCAAGTACCAGTAGGTTAGGACCCAGTTAAAGAAAGCAACCTTGACGTGGTGACTGGGCTTAAAATAATTTGGCCAACTTATTGAACTAATTGCTTTTATTCATCCAGGGTTTAGCAGACTGTTTATAGTAGAACCTTATGGAGGTAGCCAATATACAATTAGAATTGTGTGTGCACTTTAATACGGATGTACAACAGCCCGATTTTCTATATATTGTATATAAAATTCTGCAAATGAAATTAAATGCTTTTTGTCACAATCTCTAATCTAAGAACAAACAAACCTTTGGTTATAATTTTAATAACAGAAAAATCAGCTAAAGTGACGGTTCTGGATCATCGTAATTTAAACAAGACATAGCAGCTTCTGACTAGTAAATTTATGACTTTATATCAATAATGGCAACAATGCATTAATTCGACAAAGGTTCATTATTATTTTATTTTCAGTTCTGTATTTTCACCTACTTACATTCATTATTTCGTCTTTGCAGAATGCCAAAGCTTCGGGTTGTTTGTGTGCTGGAAAAGCAGCTTCAAAAGCAACTCTGGCAGCGCTCGCTGCTGGTGAATAGGTGTCGCACTGAGCAAGAAGCCAAAATCCCATTAGACTTTTGAGGTGAGGAGCCAAATATTTTTTCACTTTCAATACGAGCTGTTCCAACGCCTGCTGAGTAGCTTCTCTGACTCTCCGATCGAGATCCTGGGGGGTAAGAGATTTTCTTTTACTGTAAATACTTTAAAGTGCTATACAAGCCCCAACTTTAATTTGATTAATAGCAGATTCAATGTAACAGGTTAGATTAAAAAAAGTTAAAACTTTTTAACTAACTTTTTTAGTTAAAAAAAACCCCCAAAAAAACACTTATGCCATCAGTAGTGTTTTGCTATTTCCTCGGAAAAACTGTAATGACTGCAATAACGTTTTTAGTATGTGAAAAATGTTTACTAAGAGTTTTTTTTATTTTCATATAGAATATAAAGTTTCAGAAAATAATTAGATCTATTTTACTGCCTTTGAGCAGTTTGTTAACAAGGAATGGAAAGACTATGTGCAGCTATCACTATTAAATAGGGTATTATAACATTTATTGCTGCAGCCTGCCTCGAACATCTTTAGATAACAAGGCAATGTATGGAAACCCATTTGATTTAAAGCAGATTACACATTATTACCCACATTGCTCAAATTTCTTTTACCAGAGAAACAGAAGCCTTAAAAACACCTGTTTACATGCATCTATACTGAAAAATAGGTTATTTTAAATTGTCCATAACTGGAAATTATAATTCTTCCCAACCACCATTGTATCATTTTTTTGTTGATCTGCCCCCTATTTCTTTAGATATCCAATCTAAAAGTTCTTATATTTCAGCTGTCAATCAAGTTCCTTGCTCTCAAAAACTATTCTTCTGTGAGTAGTTTTACTGTAGCTGGAATGGTGACATTGAGTTTTGACAGTTGGAATGTTGTATGCTGTATGCAGGCTTGACAGTTGGTTTGTGGAAAAAAGTCAGGTCGGATGGAAGTGGGAGAGGTTAAAAGAGGGAGGGGGGATACTGCTCCTAAACAAAAAACTTGTGCTGGATTAAAGGCATGCAGCAACACATGCAAATCAGACTAAGTGTTACTTACATGTATTCAATTACAGATTAAGATAAGAGGAGTCATTTTTTCAGTATAGTGTCTCTAACTCTGGTAAACCTTAGAAAGCATCTTTTTCTCTGTACAAACCACGCACAGACTTATGCCAGAGGGTATTGGGGATGTCACTCAATCTACCAGAAGCAGAAAACACATCACAGAAGTGGCTTGTTTTGATAACCTTTTACACCTCAACTTCTTTGTCCACAGTTCTCTTTTCCCCTTAGTTTAGTTTAAATCACAAACAAAGTTAGAATTACAAGTGCAGCAGAACTTAAAGACTTGAAAATGTTTCAATACCACAGCAGAGCTACCTACCAGAGAAACCTTGCAGTAATTCCTTGGCCAGTACGGGAGAACACCTCGTACACTTTCAATGTCTCTTTCCTTACACATTGAACCAAACTCTTGCATAGCCTGCAAATCACACAATCATAAGAAGATGCTTTATACGCTGCATTATAAAAAAAAAAAAAGAATCAGATAGGAGCTCAAAAAACATAGTTTATCCATAGAACTGTAAAGTGAGAAATAAACTAACAAATCAATTTTAGACAATTCCAAGTGTAATGTAGAAAAAGACAATTATACTTTAAAGGTCATGTCCACCCTGGTTAAAATGACTGTGCTATTCAGTTTTGTTGAAGAACGGGAGGTAAAGGAGCCGTGTCTTACCTCCTGTTCTTCAATAAAACGTGCAGGAGGCGGGAACAAAGGTAAGGAACTTACTCAGTCTCTCCCTTCTCTGCTGCTATAATATTTGGAAGGTGGGTGATAATCACTACTCTCTCCCTGCGCCAGGTGCTTTGCATGGGAGACAGTATTAAAGGGCATGTCCCCACCCAAAACTATAACTCCCCCCCCCACTAACTGCACCAATCATGTGTGAGCTTAATCCTTAACCTCACATCACGCGTTCCATCTAGGTCTCCTGTGTCCCCCCCCCCAAAGTCGCCAAAACTGCCCCACCAGAGATAGCAGAGTCCATATAGGACTCTGTGCCTCTTACCTGGCCTCCGGAACGATGTTTGGCATGCGTACTGCATCGCCTTCTCCCCTTTCCTCCCCCTCTCGCTCGGCCGCCCTCCCTCCGCCTACCGTCTCCTTTAGGAGTCATTGTCCCTCCCCTACGTTGTAATGGATTCCCTTTTGCTCAAACCATCGGTCCTGATCCCCCACCCTTCCGCCAGATTCTCGGCTTATGTTCTATTTGATTTAGTCAAATGCCTCCCCAACGACACGTACTGTGTTTAATTTTGTCCCATATTTTAAGAGTTACTAATGTGCTAGGGCTGGTTGTTTTTGGTAGGTTTGTGATAGCCCATCTGGAGGCATTTCATGTACCTTGCCATGTTACCAAATGCGTGATCTAGGCTGCCATATAGTATTTAAAGAGGTGTGGGACACTCATCCACCCATTTGTTTTTGAGATCTACATCAGTGTATGGGATATTTGGGGGGGGAGGTTTACCATATTTACCTTTTTTTAAGTTTGTTTTTCTTTTGCAGCCCTCAAGCAGTGGAAGGGCTGCAGAACTTCTTGCCAAGGAAACTGGGACAGTCCCTGGTTTCATTGGGTTTGGATCATCACAAAGTGACCTTGGCTATGTTCCTGCTGTGCAGGGAGCTGAAGAGGTCGACAGTCTTGTCGACGCTGATTTTCGAATGGTGCTGCGTAAACTTTCCAAAAGGGATGTCATCACAAAATTAAAAGTAAGGTGGTGTTATTATTTATGTGTTAAAGGAGAACTATAGTGCATGTACATTTTTTTCAAAAGATGAAAAGTACCCGGAGGAGGGGGTAAGATTGCTAATTCCGTCCTCCCACAATTGCTTGTGTGCAGAACCAGCCCAAACTGCTTCTGCCAGGTTTCAGCAATATCCTAAATACAGGAAAGACCAGGACATTAACCTGGCAGATGAAAACTGTATGTGCTGGTGCTCCTGAACAATCCTTTATCAGGTCCCGGACATCTGTATTCTATGGGCACCGAGTGCTAATAGTCGAGACCTGTCAGAGGAAGCGGTGGAGAGCTTCCTTCCAGGTTTCTCTACTTTGTTCCGCGCATCCAGATTTTTTTGAGAACGGGAGGTAAGACCAGCTCCTTTACCTCCCGTTCTGCATAAAAACCAAAAGTCATTTTAACCAAAAAGGTGACTTGTCGGTTATCTGCCTGCAAACCCAACTGCTATTTTTACCAGTTTATTACATGCGTTTGTAATCATATGTTCTTTTATGTTATGGAAAAGGGTATCTGACTCCTCCTCTGCTCAATGAGCTTTCATAGCTTGAGCATGTGTAAGGAGCAGCAGGGGAACCACAGTCAATATGGTTGTGATGTCAGCAGTTAAATGCCTTGAATGACTGCATGAGGGAGGAGCCGCTTACTCTGCTAGAAATGAGAAGCAATAATTATACTTACTGTAAATTACTTGCTATAATACTGGTAATAATAAGGTGGATATATCAGTTGCGGTGTGAGGGCAGGCAATAGACTATGTACCATTTTTTTGTTTAAGGCTGGACATGCCCTTTCGGTTAGTCCAAAATGCTAGCATTTCTAAATTATGCTGCTTTGCATCCAGTAGGTAAACTTTTTAGTTGGAACAAATTTAATTTTGACTCCACCTCAAAGAACAATGAATGAGGTTGACAATATCAGATGCAAATGACTATGGGAAAGGCAATAAGCATCATAATTAGATTCCCTTTAAAAGGCCTGTTATTGTGATTTAAAAGTGAAATAAAAGCAGCAACTCATATCCTCATTACATGGGAAATCAATTTAGATTTCCACTGTTTCTGTTTCGCTGGTCTATCCAGTTAGCAGCTGTCACTGCAACAGTTAACACTCATACTAGAGATGGACAGCATTGGAATAGCATTCTGTTGTGTCTGAGATGTCAAATGGTCCCATCCAGTAATGACACACTCGCTCAGAGAATCGGGAATCGAGAAAGAATGGTAACAAAATATCATGCGCCATTTCAGGCAATTTTTACATTTCAATCTTATTATCTTATTGTTTGGGTTGCTGTGTCCTGTGAACTAAGCTTGCGGCCTTCTGACAGACTTCCGGTTTGCTTCAGCCTATTCTTTTATATAGTAGCGTTAGCAGTGGAACAGGCAGAGCAGAAATGGAGCCGCACAAGCAGATTGTATGCTGCTCTGCCGAGTATTTGTGCGAAATGTGGATACTTTGGGGACAAGATTGTGTGTGTAGTTTGGGTTCTACGCGCTTAATAATGGGACTTGTTTGTGTTTGCTGGTATTAATCCCTTGTTCCCCCAGCCCCAACCGCGTATAATTTATTAGACAAAATAAACAGAGATAAAAGCTCACAAGAATCCCTTCTCTAATGATACAATCACACATAACCCCCTCCTAATAAACAAGGATACCTAAAAAAAAGGGTACACTTTGGTGGAGAAATACAGGCAATCTACAGGATAACCCACTTATGGGACAACGGTAAAACAAAATCAATATGGATGAACTTAAAAGCAAATAGGCGGTCCCCCCAAGGAGGTGACTACCACACCTTCAAATATTTTCTATTGCAAAAGGAGAATGGTAAAACTACGTATAATGACAAAATGTTTGCACAACTATGCTCCAAAGACCAAAGACTAAAAAAAATCCCATATAATATATATAAGAACTAAACACACCAAACAAGGGCAAATTATGGGATCCAATTGGCACAGAAGAAGTCAGCCTACAAGAGGAATAGGGATACAAGAAGAATGAGATATTAAATAAAGGAAAAGCCTGGAGTGGGATATTAGCTCTCTCTAAACAAACTTCTTGAAAGTTTAGGTATAGAATATATAAAGTACCCACTGTATTAGCAAAATATATCCAGGACTTAGCCCCGTGAGTTTCAGGGCTGCTAAACAAAGGGGAAATTTTATGGGTGGGAGATGCCAATAGTACACGCCCTATGGAAATCTGTTGTATTTACAAGCATATCAGGGACACTCTGATGTATAATGTTAACCTACAACCACAGGGGGCATTCCTGGCCAAGAGGAGGATACCCAGATTAGCTAAACGGACACAACAAATTTATACATAAACAATGTTGGCTACAAAATCCCAATGATGGGGCACAATGGAAAAATACCTCCTTGGACTAAAAACAGTACTCATAAAATCAATTCTATATGAAAATGAGAGAAATTATTATATATATATATACTGCATGACTGATTCCATGATCTATCTCCACATCTGATATCTCTGGCTAAGCAGCATGCAGAGAAGTATTGTTTAATATAATTTGAATTATATCTAAAAAAAATAGACCGAACTCTATCTAACTGAAAACAGAAACAGTGTAAACTGTGAGGTCCGTACTGATATTAAAGACATGGTATATGTTAATAGGACAACTATACTCACCCACTTTCGTCATCTCTACTACATTAGGGCATCAGTAATTACCCGGGTGAGGACCTAAAGATCGCTAAGTCCTCACACTGGTTACTTTCCCTAAACTCCTGCCCTATTACCCAAATCTGCTTCGCCGATCGCTCCATTTCCTCCGCTTTCATGCCTTCATGACAGATCGCGAGGAGCGACAATAGGAAGATACGCTCTGCAGGAGGCGTGTCTTCACAATTGGCTGCCTCGACGACGTAACTGACAGGTAGGAGAGAGGGTGGAAACAGTGGCTCGCCAAGCAGATTTGCGGTAAGTAGTGCAGGAGTCTAGAGGAAAGTACCCAGGGTGAGGACTGAGCCGATTTTAGGTCCTCACCGGGTTCTATGCTGCAGTGTGGACCGGGGAAAGGTGAGTATTAATTGTCTTTAATGATAAAATATGTCAATGAAAAGAACAAATAAATACATGCCAAGTTAAAATGTTGTAAAAGAAAATTTTATTGTATGAAAAAAATTAAAAAATTTTCCAAATCTAATAAAAATGATTGAACACTAAAAAAAAAAAAAAAAAGTAAAGAGAAAAACCTTAGTAATGATGCCCACAGCAGAAAGCCTGCAAAAAAAAACATTATACAGTTCTAAGGATTAAAGATTTTATTTATATTAAGAGGTCCGATAATAAATAAAACTAGATTCAAACTTTATTTTACATAAAAAAATGCAATGAAAGAATTGTCAATTTAGGGGTTTTAGTTTTTTAAAGGGGAAACTCTAGTCCAAAAATGACTTAGGTAAATTGATAGAAATTGCTCTCCTGAAGAATTGGCATGTATTTTCATTGTTTATTTGCCAAGTTTGAGTATTTACATTTTTGGTGATATGGCAGCAGCATCACCAGTGGTCCCTCCCCTGCATCCTGATTCCTGTCAGTAAATCTGCCGGTCTTCTCCTCCCCTTTGCAGCCCCCCCCCTGGTCCCTCCATCATGGACCCCATTTGCCTCCAGTTGCAGCCCCCCTTGGCCTATTCTCTTACGCCCATGGGGCCCGCCCACTCACGGGCACACAGCCCCCCGCCCACTCGCGGGTGCCGTGGGGCCACTAAGGACACCCCCCCTACAGAAACAACTCTGTGAAAACAGCCTTTTCAGGCAGAGTGAGAAATCTGGCTTGTGGCTGAAAAGGCTGTTTTCACATAGTGGGAAAGAAGGGGCTGTAGATTCCCTTAACCTACTCCCTGTCAGGACTTCACACAGCAGAGGGAGGGAGTGGGAACTTCCTGTCTCAATAACACAATGAGGGAGTTGAGATGTGCTCGCCTGGGGCACTGCGCAGGAGAGAATGAGAAGACTTAGGAAGTCAGCCTCCCACCCATTAACTTTATGGTCAGTCACTTCTTTATATCTTGGGCTGTGGAGACGAGAGAGGTGGTTGATGGCTAATTTTAAAGGTAAGAAAACACCCCAATTGCAGAGTTATGATTTGTTAAAAATGTTTGGCTCATGTATGATTTTGTTCCACCTTCTCACGTGTACACACTTGGTATGGTTTTCATGTGTGGAATTCCAATAAAATTGATTTCATGTTTGTGGCAGGTAATGTGACAAAATGTGGAAAAAAAATTCAAGGGGGGCGATATTACTTTTGCCAACCATGTAGACAAAGCACACCAATAACACAAATGGCTACTAGTTAATACTATGCTAGTTGTTTTGTTCCTTTCACCCCAACACCCCGGTCCACTCCCCAGACACCCAGTTTACTCGCCGCAGCCTGTCCTCTCGCACACACACCATGTTTCCAAACACCTGTTCCTCTAGGCCCACACACCCAGTTCCTCTCGCCCACAATACTATCTTCTCCCCAAGACGCCCCATACCTCTACGCCCCACTCAACCTCGTTCCTCTCGCCCAACACCCCGTTGCTTTAGCCCCCAGACACCCGTTCCTTTCACCCCGAGACCCAGCTCCAGGGACACCCCCTACCCCTCGCCCCCAGAACCACTTCCCCCGCCCCCAGACCACCACATTCCCGCCCCCCCGCCCCAGACACCACCTTCCCTCGCCCCCAGACACCACCTACCCTCGCCCCCAGACACCACATTCCCCTCACAATCAGCAGTGTTACTCTCCAGGGCCTACTTCTATTTACATGCCAAGGAGGTAAGTGTGGGAATGAGATACAGTTCATAATTACAAGGTCCAGAGTCTCCAGAATCATCACTTACACTCACGTTTCCTTTCGTTCTCGTTGGTTCTTTACCCCCATATCCATCACTGCCCGACACACATTCCCCTCGCCCCCAGACAACCACGTCGCTCACAATCGTCAGTGTTACTACTCCAGGGCCTTATTCTATTTACCTGACCAGGAGGTAAGTGTGGGAAGATGGGAATGAGACAGGTTAATAATACATGGTCCAGAGCTCTCCAGAATCAATCACTTACCCTCACGGTTCCTTTCGTCTCTGTTTGTTCTTTCCCCCATATCCCTTCACTGACCCTTGCACAGGGAAAAGCGTGAAAGCTAATCCGAGTGCTGAAAGGAGGGGCGGAGGGGAGGAGCATTGCAAACATGTGATCAGTCACACATGATGGGGCGGGAGTTCAGCTGGGTTCCAGAGCACCCGGAGGAGATAAGCTGTGATATTCTGTGTATAAAGCAGTATGTTCCTGCCTATATGACGCCACAGGAGTAATGTGTAGGTACACGGGGACCGTAACATTTGTGGTGGGTGCAAACCAGCAGAGAGATGTTTATTGTGGTAAATGAGAAAAGAGATAGGATTTATTTCAAATGGATATGTGAAACTTTGCACAGGGATGTCTTGGCTTGTGGTTAGGGGTGCAAGTGAAACGCCACATGGGTGGTGGCCGTGGGGATTCAGGGAATGGTATTGGCATGGGGTCAGGTGGGGCGGCACAGGGAGCACATAGTGTGGCTATGGAGGTTGGTTAGAGTGTTGGTCCAGGGAAAGAGCCTGGTATTGGCAAACTGGGGTCAGGTGTGTGGGGGCTCAGGTAAACATCAGGGTTGGCCCTATGGGGTGTTCTTGTGCGACTCAGTGAAGCACATGGTGTGGGCTATGGGGGGGTTCAGGTTGTGAGGCTCAGGGAGCGCATGGGTGGGGCAAGGAAGACACAAGTGTGGGCTTAGGGGGGTTCAGGAGTAGGGATGGGCATTGAACTCGAAACCGGGTTCAAGCCGAACTGCCTTCGAGTTCGAACGGACCGGACTTCTCGAACTATCTTCGGCGCGGGAACCTTCGATATTCCCGCCGACTTCGATGATTATCGAATGTTCGAGAATCGAATCCGCACCGAGTAAAATGTACATTGGTATCTAGGTGCGAACATCGAATTGAGTGAAAGGCTCCATTACAAGGCCTATAAGCGAGCATCAATCGCTAGTAAATGTCCATATGTTATTCGATGTTAGAGCGAAGCTCGAAAGTAGCGCGCGCTTGAGAGTAAAATCGATTTACGGGAAAGTCCTGGCTATTGGGAACATGAATCCCCAGGACCATTCCCAGGGCCAAAGCCATTTACATTTAAGTTAACATAATATTTAGTTGTATTGGACTCAAACTATTCTCGCCTCCCATTGACTTTATGGGTCCGTTTTCGAACTTTCAAACTTTCACAATATAGTTCGAAGTTCGGAACAAAACGGACCGAACTGTCAATAGTTCGACAATTCTATTCAGGAGTGTTGGTCTCAGGGAAGCAAATGGAATTTTGCTATGGGGTCCAGGTGTGTGTGAGCCAAGGTAAGCCGACTGTGTTGGCTATTGGGGTTCAGGAGTGCTGGGGGTTCAGGGCAGGGAAACAACATGTTTGGACTATGGTGGTTAAGGTTGTGAGGTACAGGAAAGCACAGGGGTTAAACTATGTGGGCTTTCAGGGGTGTGCGGCATAGGGAAAGCACCTGTTATTGGCTAATGGGTCCAGGTGTGGAGGCATAGGGAAGCACATGGTGTTTGTCTATGGGCGTTCAGGGTGTGAAGCTCAGGGCAGCTCATGTGTTGGCTATGGGGGGGTTAGGTCTGTGAGGCAAGGGAAGCGCAGGCATGGTATATGTTATGGAGGGTTTTCAGGGTGATGTGAGGCTCTGAGCGCATGGTAATTGCACAATAGGAGTCAGTGTCTGATGATCAGGCCAGCACATGGTGTTGGGTGTTGGCAATGGGGGTTCGGTGTGTGAGAAAATGGGATGCAAATGGGGTTGGCCTATGGGGGCTCAAGGGATGGTATTTTAAAATGAGTTCAGGGTTTGTGGTTCAGGGAGAATATGGGTTGGCTATGTGGGTAGGTGTGTGAGCTCAGGGAGCACATGGTATGGTAATGGGGGCTCAGGAGAGTGGTGAGGTAGGGAAGCACATGGTTTGGCAAAAAGGGGCGGTTGGTGTGGTAGTGCAGTGCCTGATGTGGGGCACAGGGATGCACAAGGGTGTTGGCTAGGGTGGTCAGGATGTGGGGGTCAGGGAGGAAGCCGTTGGATTGGCTATGGTATGGGGGGGTCCAGGGTGAGGGACATGGAGCACACAGTTGGGTATGGGGGTACAGGAGTGTGAGGGCTCAGGGAAAGCAATGGTATGAACAAGGGTTCAGGGAGTTGTTGAGGCTCAGGGCCAGCGCATGGTGTTGTGGGGCAACAGGTTGTTGGATAGGGGGTCGGTGGTGTGGGGCTCAGCGGAAACACATGGAATTGGCTATGGGGGTCAGGGTGTTGTGAGCTCAGAGAAGCCCATGGTATTGGCAAAGGGGTGTCAGGTTGTCTGTGCTCAGGACACACTAGTGTGGCAATGGGGGAGGAGGATGGGGATTGGGAGGGAGGAGGGGGAAGGGGGGGGGAGGAGGGGGGGAGGATGGGAGGGGGTGCAGGGGGAGTTGTTAGATGAGGGAGGGAGGATGGGGGGGGGATGGGGGAGGGGGATCAGGAGGAGGAGGGGGAGGGAGGGATGGGAGATTGATTTAGAATAAGGCAGGAGGGAGAATAAAATTGGATGGATTAAGGCGGAGAGAGATGATTGGAGGAAAAGAGAGGAGAGAGAGGGCTTATTATTGGATAATTCGGGAGGGGGGAGGAGGAGGAAGGGGAGGGGGGATGGAGGGGGAGGGGGGGTTCAGGGAGGAGCCGAGGAGGATGAAGAGATGGAAGGAGGGGAGATTAAGGAACGAATTCATTCATTTGATTGATTCAGGTGTTTTTGTGAGCAATGGGAAGCACATGGAGTTAGCAATGGGGGTTTAGGAATGTGAGCTCGGTTAAGTGCATGTATTTGCAATAGGGGTTCAGGTGTGTGAGCTCAGGGACGCACATAGGTGTGGCTATGTGGCGTTCAGGTGTGAGGGGACTCTGGGAAAAAAGCCACCCCACCCCCCACAACAGTGTTGGGATTGCACACAAGACAAAGTTTGCTATATAAGGTATTCAGGTGTGTGAGGCACAGGAATTGACAGTCTTATTGGCATGAGGTTCAGGGTGTGAGGACACATGGAAGAAATTGTGTTGGATATGGAGTTCGGGTGCGAGGCACCATGGTGTAGATATAGGGGTTCTGGTGTGTGAAGCACAAAGGAAGAACATGGTTTGGCAAGGTGGTTCAGGAGTGTGAGGCTCCGAGACAATACATGGTGTTGGCAATGTGCTTTCTTGGTGAACCACACCACCTAAAGCACCCATGCCAATACAATGCCTTCTCTGAGCCCCACACTCATGAACCCCCAAGCCAACCACAATGCGCTTCCCTTAGCCTCACACCACATGGACCCCAATGCCAAACACCATGCTCATTTATGTGCCCTCAAACACCTGAACGTAGCAACAGGTTTGATGCCCTGAGCCTCCACCACCTGCTGAACTCTTATGCCCATACCATGTTCCTTCCTGAGCCTCACACTCCTGAACTACCATTGCTAATACATGACTCCCAGAGGACCACACTCCTGACCACCCCATAGCAACACCTCTTGTGATTCTTGTGCCCCCACACACTTTAAACTCATAGCCCAAAACAGTGTTCCGTCATGAGCCTCACACCTTAACCCCCAGAGCAACACCATGTGCTTTACTGGGACTTAAACACCTGCAACCCCCCATTGCCATTACCATGCTTTTCCTGGGCCCCATTCTTCTGAAAAACTATAGCCAACAACAATTGTGCTTCCCTGGGGATCCACAACCCATCTGTGAGGAACTACAGCTCTCAAACCTCAGACAAAAACAGAGAGCTTTCCCAGGCTCACAGGGTTCAAACAGGTGGAGGGCTGCCGTCCACTTACCCATATACCACTGACAAGGTATATAAAAACACTGCACCACCCACTCACTGATGGCTGTGGGAGCCAAGACCAGTGATGATACATAATCTCAACCTCATTACCAAACAGAGCTTTCCCAGCTCACCGGGTACATCAGGTGGAAGGTTTGTGTCACTAATCCATACACCCTACCATGTATATAAACTACTGCAAAACCCACTTACTAACGGACGTGGGTACAGATACCCAGCCTTAAGGCTATAAATGTAAAATAATACAAAAATTGTACACGCGCTGCCACACTCAGGCCGGAATAGTAACCAGGAAATACAACAAAATACTAATGCAATTACTAACGTAGCATCTCAAGAGAAGGTCTTACTTAGTTCTGTTAGAGTACTAGGGAGAATCAGATTATTAACGATTGATACAATATATTTTAATAAAAGAAAAACAAAAACGGTGTGATAATGATTACAAAATAATAATAAACAGACCTAAAAACAAGCAACACAGTTAAAATATAAAGGGATAAAAGGGAAAACTATATGCTGGTCAAAAGTCCAAGTCCTTAAATAGAATGAAGCCATTGATTAAAAAAAGAGTTCCTTGGCTCCAAAAAAAGGTAAATCACTGTAATCCACTTTGATGTTTCTAACTATAAATCAGAGCCCTTCCAGTAGCTGTGTGGCTCATATCTACCCCCCAGGAGGAAAAAGGGGGGCAAATTAATTTCTACCCCCACCAATCACCAACAGGTTGTAGGCTGGACTGAGGGTGTGTCAGATATGTGATTACCTTGGAAAGACACACCCGCAGTGACATAATTTTTATTGAGAATTCATACGCTATGGTCCAAGGTGCTACCAACTGGAAATAACTAATAAGTTATTGTTCTGAATTTACCAGTTGATAGACCCAAACATGACATATATGAAAATACAGTGGACCACAACGACATAAGGTGTTCCAGGTAGTAGTATGTCTACCTACGAACATACATACATGATGTTTGGATTGTACTGACTGGTTTCACCTACCTGGAAACCATATTTCAGATCGGCCCACCATATTCTTTACTAGGCGAGTTATGTAATTTTATAGAAATAGGGATTGGTGCTTTATCATACTTAAACCAAAAGTCACATCCCAGGTTCTGTTAGACCTCCTGCTGAGATTAGGGATCAAGTCCATGTATCTTTAGAGTAAGGAAAAGGTATAGCAATACTTGCACCTGCTGGGTTTTTTAAATGAAGGAAGGACAGAAGTAAGGGGGACAACACAAGGTACAAATAAATTAAAACAAATGGAATTCACATACTGATTATTATATAATTAAATAACTATACTAGATCTGTTACAGCAGGATCCATATCATGACACCCATAACCCACAAATGTTTTCTTTGATGAGAGCAACATGAAATCTCAGAGAAGCACATTGTGTGGGTATGAGCCTTACACAAAGTTGGAACCATGGATAGCTAGCACCATGTGCTCTTGTATACACAAAACTCCTCGAGGCCACCGCAGGGGTTAAGCACAATCTCAGAAGTGGACACTGCAGGAGTGATTGGAAGTCCGGCTAGGTGCCTTATCTACTACAGAAGCCCCCTTTTATAGTGTTGGAGGGGGGGAAGTGCCTGGATTCTCTGGCAGCTTCAAAGTTTTTTACAATGAGTACAACTATTAATTTCTCTTAGCTCTAGGGGTCCCAGGACACGGCCAGAGTCTGAAGCCAAGCCAAGGGACCTCAACCAGAACCGACCAAGGATGAGCAAAGCCTTCAACGAATGGAAACCCTTAGTGAGAATATTAAATCTGGAGGCCCAAACAAACAGGTAATGAGTTATTGCTCCTGGGAGAGGACAACAAGGGGGGATACGAAATAGGAAAATAAATTAGGGGAAAATGATTGGATTGGATTAGCTGTTCCCGAGTGAGAGAGAGGCAGAAAGGTTCAACAGGGACAGGCAGCTAGCTCAAAAGACATAAAATCTGTGCATGGCTGCGGAGAAAAAAAAAAAACTCTTCCTGAGGGGAGGACAAGGGAACCAAAGAAGATTCAAAAGTGTTGTGACATTTGAGCATAAGCAAGCTGAGTGGGGGGGTCAGACATGAGTCCACCCTGAAAAAAGCATTGTATATCCATAATGTGAGATAGATGATGGTGGAATACACCGATTAAGGCAGAAAACCTCATCTTTCAGAGAGCCTGTGAAAAGAACATTGATCAAGGCTGTTCCAGGCACGAAACCGGACCCCCATAGAAAGAGCACCATGAAGACCTATTCTCTGTCACTCCATTGGCAGTCAATTTCACAGACTGGAGGTTCCAACGGACCCTCCACTTTCTTACAAAAGGAAGCGCACAATTTAAAAAACCCTCCATTCTCCACCATTTGTCTTTGTGCATTTCCTGCTGGACTAAGGAATCGCATCACTAACATTTATTGATCAAAGTGGCTTACTGCCAGTGTGGCATCCAGAAGGGAGTTAGTTATGCCATCTCTCTCTCCTTATGAAGCTCTCTTTAGTTGCACAGTCTGGTTTCCTAGAGGAGGCCTTGTGACTGGGGCCGGGGAGCCCCTGGGAGTATAAACAGTGACGTTGCGGCCCTTTTGACATTTTCAGCCGGATCTTCTTTGGCTCTGGCGCTGGCGGTGGGGTGACGTCATATTCATGCAGTTTTTTGATGGATTGAGTTGGAGCTAGTCACCTATTGCTCCTGGTTATAAAGGATTCGCGCTACATGACTTCCGTTTTTTTGTTAATGCCGGAGTGAGTCACGCCGGCGAGGTAAACGTGTCTGTTGAGGGACAAAGTTTGTGTAAGTCCTGCTCTGACTACTGCTATTTCTTGCAGACCCTTTGAAGCTGTTAAAGCCTTCCTTTTGGCTGCTTGGGAAACAGCTTATGTTTTAGCCTGTGAGTATATTGCATGCTTATGCTAATCTATTGCTCAATGATCATTCTACAGAGTGTCTGTTTATTTTACTCTTTTAGATCTTTATAATGGAATCAACTCTGTGAGCAAAAAGTCACCGTAATAAAAAAACTAGAGGACGCATCAGGTTTGTATAAACGAGAGAGTACGGTATATCTATGACTCCTACATAAATATGTAGAAAGTGTCTTTTTTTCTGTTTGGTTTAGTGCCTCTACCTCTGACAAGTACCCAACGATTTTGAAGGAGAAAATAAGGGAAAATCTGAGGAATCCCTTTTGCCCAGGTGGCTTGCATGACAAGATATCTATGGGATCCTTGTTGGAAATCATTAAGAAGACTGTATCACAGACCAATGGGGGAAAAAAGCAGGAAGAGAGAGAAGTTATTCTCTGTATGTGCAGCAGATTCTGAAGTTAGGAGCAATAAAAGAAGTTCCAATGCAAACAAAGGCGAAAAAGGTTTTTATTCAAAGATTTTTAGTTCCAAAAAAGATCAGGCGATTGAGGCCGGTTCGGATCTGAGGCGCAATTAACAAGTTTTAAGAGTCAGAAGAATCCAAGAGGAATCTTTGCATCAATAAATCAGGCCCTACCAACAGAGTGTCGGATCGCAAAAATAATAGGACTTGAAAGATGCTAAAACCACATTCCATTCATAGAAATCATTGAAGTATCTGAGATGTTTTGTGGTGCAGAATCAACATTTTCAGTTTGTTTGTTCACCTTCGGACTCAATCAGTCTCCGGTATTTTGGAATGTGTGGGATAGCACTGATGCAGAAATAAGGAAGCCAGGATAACAGATATATCATTATCTCGACGAAATCTTGGACGGCAGATTCAAGACAAAGTAGCCAACAGCATGTAGAACAAAGTAGTAAAGAACTCTTAGTAGATTGGATGGATTTAAACACATGAAAAAAAAACAATTTAATCCATCTCAGGGGAACTTACCTTCTGGGGGGCTCTCTTTGGACAAAGCAAAAAGATATTTTTCCCACGAAAAAGTGTCAAGTTCATTCAAAATGTGATGAAACAAATAAGAAGGGCATCTACAATTACAGTAAAGGTGTTGGGCTACATGCGTCATCAATCCGATGGTAGAGGAGTGGGCCAGATGGGAAATGAGAACTCTGCAAAACGTCCTGTTAAAGACAGTAAAAAATCCGCAATTCAAGTATAAGGATAAGTATATAACTCCAGAAAATAAAAAGTTCATTAAGATGGTGGACCAAATGTGACAATCTAAAATGGAGAAGATTGTTGGAAGATCCCGTAAGGAACCATCTTGCGTAGGTTGGGGCGCACAGTTTTCAGACCAATGCGCTCAAGGCTTTGGGAAAACCAAAGAGAGACCGATCCAACGTCCTGGAGATAAGGGCCTGTTTGAATGTGGAAAGATATAAAGAGTTTCTCCAAAGATACACAGGAAAACACGGTTAAAAATAGTATCAGACAATGCTAACAGTAGTTACATAAGAAACACAGGGGGAACTAAAAGTCGAACCCTTTCAAAAAGGAAGGATTGTTACTGTGCATTTCATGGACAAAGAAAATGGTTTGATCATTCAGCCGTTTTTCACATGCCAGGGTCCTCAACGTTGTGGCAAACTTTTTGAGCGAAAAAAGCATAGACCGGAGAGGGGTGCTACATGTAATATATTCAAAACTGTTTGCCGAAGATGGAGGACTCCTCACACATCGATTTATGTGGCACGGCAGAAAACAAAAAAAGCAGAAGAAATTTTTCTTCCAGAGGGCTGGACCCTCAGGCGTTAGGAAGAGACGTGCTAGCTCTAAAATTGGTCGAGTCACTTGCTTTATGATTCCCTCCATCCCACTGGTTTGGAGGTTTTGAGGAAGATAAAACAAGGACAAAGCCAAATGTCATTGCAGGGAGTCTTTCCATTTTGGCCAAGAGGCCATGGTTTCCACTACTAAAATCACTAAGTGTGGAGGGAGCCAATTGAAGATCCAACGGTTTCCGATGGCTGTTGTCAGGTTCAGTGAAATCAGTTGGGTGAACAATTTAAATTTGATGACATGGAGACTGAAAGGAGAAACTATCAAGTTTAGGTTTTAAGAGGGACATTGTAAAATTTTCTTGCTGCCAGTCACAAAATATTACAGAGTGTGGGAAAAAGTTTGCTATTTTGTAAAATTATAATGTAATTGTGAAGAAGAATGTAGATGGTGTTAATTATCAAATTCCTCTTCCTTGGAGTTCAGATGGGTCTGCTTACAATACTTTGAAAAGTCAAGTCGGTCTGCAATTTCTGCTCAAATTGTATAAAGAAATGGCGCGCAGAGTGTAATCTGGGAACCAAGAATTCTTCTTAATGCACAGTTAATCAGGATTAGACCAAGATAAGATCTGCATGTCCTGTTTGGGAGTTTCCTATAGTCTTTGGAATTGACAACTAAGCCATTTGAGCCAATTGAATCTGCATTCCCCTTGTGGCACTTGACTCTTAAAGTTATAATTGGTGGCGTCAACCTTGCAGGTGGGTTGGCGGCAGAATTGGCAGCTCTTTAGCCAGAGAGCCATATACTGTTGTGTTCCAGACAGTCATTTAGGCCTGCATTTGGACTTTGACAAAAGTAAGTAATCAATATAGAGATCGCTTTGCCATCTTTTTGCCACAACCCAAGAATTCGAAGGAAAGAAAGATTACTCCTTGGACTTGGTGAGGGCTGAATCCGTACTACTTAAAATTACAGCACCTTGGAGAAAGACGGATAGGCCAATTCGTCATTCCAAAGAGGAAAAAGCAAGGTCAAGCTCATTACAAAAGAAACGTTGGTAATGGATCGTGTGGCCATTGCAAAGCATCCAAAATCAGAGGTGAGGCCAATACCACATGGATTAAAAGATCACTCTACAAGGTCAGATTCACCTACGGGCGTGTTGGAGGCCAAAACCTTCACTTGGAAAATTGGGAGGCCAGCAAATCGTCTTCGTGGAAAACCTTCATTAGACATTACCGTATGTAGTATGTGTCCAATTTCCAAAGGACGCCAAGACGCAGTTTGGACGCAGAGTCCTGGAAGCTGTACTACAAAAAGACTGTAAAAATTGTAAATAAATTCTTATTTTGTGTTCCCCCCCACAATAAAATATATTGTACCTCCCTCGTTATCTGCTCTGGGAATTCCCCAGTCTGGTGAATGACTGCATATGGAGTAGTGAGTAAGGAAAATTATCAACTTACAGATAATTTCTGTTTCTTGTCACTTTCCCTGGCAGCATTTACTTAGAATTCTCCATCCCTGGTTCTAAAAATAGTTTGTTATTATTATATTTTCCTATACGCTTTAGAACACAAAGACAAAAGGGGCGTAGTAGGGATGGGAGTGCCTTTTATCTTTGTGCGCTTATGTTAAGTCCGGTGAACCTCCCGTCTGGGAATGATGCCATGGAAAGGACAAGAAAAAAAAATACTGGTAAGTTGATTACAATTTCCTGTTTTGTTCCAGAGGAATCACGTAAGAGAGAGTGCTGCATTTAAGAGGAAGGACTTGAATGAAAGATAGGGAATTCAGGTTTGCCAAAGGTCTCCCAGATGAGGACCTCATGGCACCCAGAAGCCAACCACAGATGCCAAACGCAAAAAAGAGAACATCTAGAATTAGGGTGGGTTGGCCCTAGTTACTACCCTGGCGATTTAGTATGGTGTATGCCTTCCCATGATTGCTATGTTCTCAAGGCTCAAAGAAGGTCAAGATGAAGGGAGGCCCAAGCAGACCCTGATTTTCATACTTCCTCATCTCTAATGGCGACGGACAGCCTCAGCTTCGCGAGATACCAACCTTCTGTATTGTGGTCCTGGCTTCCACTCCAACGGTCGATGCCTATACCACTTGGAGGGACTGAAATATGCGATTCATCCTGAGCTGTGGAGCCCACTGCAGTATATCCATGGCCATGCTGTGTGGCCAAAACCTTCCACTGCAAAACCTCCAATAGGGGTATGGCAAACACTATCCTCTTGGTGCAGGGAATGAGACCTCTCAAGATCATTCTTAATCTCCATGATTTCTACAGTTACTCACGTCGAGGGTCTCAACAGGGTCACTTTTTGCAAGATGTGTCTCGCATTAGTCCTACAAGAGTTGACTAACTCAGACTAGGGACCTAACATTTGGTCCTCCACCAGGGGGGTTGCATCCCTTCAAGGCCTTTGGAGTATCTCTCTACTCCTCTGGTCTTGGAAAAATATTTTCTTTGGTCGTTTCCTGATACACTAGCATCTGAGTCGGTCGCTCTCGATCGGACTCTCTTGTTTACAGGTCGTGCTAGACAGGGCCATTCTGTGGCCCTACTCCGGCCTCTTGTCTAATGTGAGTCTTTGCCTCTCACCGCAATAAGGAAAGCATTGATCCCTCCTTATTCCTCATCCCCTTGACTAAGTAACGAAAGCTTCCACTGTTTGGAGGTGGTAAGGGTTCTTCGTATTTGTCGCCCAGACAAAGGATTTCCGATATTCCAAGGCACTCTTTGTCTCTGGCGGGACTCGCTGCTGGCGCTAGAGCTTCCGGACCCTTGGCAGATGGATAAGATTGGTCATTCTGTTACCATCTGATGTGCTGCCATTCAAGGTCGTGTTGAGCCCATTCTACGAGGGAATGGGGCTTACGTGGGCCACCCCGCAAAGGAGGCCCGCGTGGATCGATGGTCGCCACTTAGGTTCGTCCATTAGACTTTCAGCAAATTATATAGACCGCATAGCTTTGACCTCTCCAGAATGCTCCTTGGGGGAGCTTCCGTGTTGCATGCTGTGTGGCAGGTTGTAGCTTCTTACCCTCCATAATACGCTCGGAATTTGGACGTCCCCGAGTTCATGCGGCTGATGCAGAGAACAGGTAATTTTTATACTTGGTAAAATAACTTTTTTGAAAACAAAGGGGGGGACCCAGGCAGAACCTGTTGGTTGGTCAGCTCGGCTGCTTTTCTGAAGTTTGATTGTTTCCACAAGTTTATTTACCTGTGCTCCTTCACTCACTCTTTGGGACCAAATTGGAGGAGCTTTTCGGACGCCAAGGTTCTTATAGACAGGGGCGAGACGGAGCCTCATTTCCTAAAATTGTATGCTTCTTGGGGTAGGAATTTAACCCAAATGGCTGGGATCCCGCTAAGGCGGACAGAGGATGGTACGTAGTATAAAAATTCAGTTTTCGACCGTGGGCAGTGGCTGAATGACAACATCATAATGTGTGCGAGTTGTTAGGGTCAGATTTACAGTATTTCTGGTTTGTGGATACATTTGAACTACGGCCCATCAAAAAACAGTTAATGTTATAAACCGCACAAAAAATGTTATGTTGGCACCACGGGGTGATGTTTGTCGACTGAAAGATCTCTGGTACAATTTTGAATGTGTCTCATTTATGGTCTTGGCACATTAAAGGGCATGTCCAGTCAAAAATTAATTGCTACAAAGCCCTAAGTACTCTGCTTCAAAATTATAAGAAATGGCAAAGACACAACCCTGAAGCGGACCCGGTCCTCAACGCTCCTCCTCTGCATCTGCCAGTGCTCTACTTTCAATCTATTCCTGGCCTGACAGTCACTATCAGTAAGTAGGAGCATCTGTCAGCGCAGAGAAAGAGACCACTGCCTCCAGCAAGGGCACAGGTCAGAAACGTGAAGGTGTGAGCAAGAAATGTGAAAACAGGGTTTGGGGGGAGGGTGCTTGATCTGCATGTCTTATATCACATTTTTTTTTTTTATGTTTTACTGAAAAATACACAGCTATTTAAAATGTACAAGACACTTTTTTTTTTTGTGAACAATACAATTTGACAATTTATGTCTGCCAAGTCAGAGGGAAAGTGACGGGCAGTTTGAGTAGCAGGAATTGGTCTGAAAATTCATAATGATGTCTCAACGATGGCATCAGGTGGGCATTGGTGAGAGGAAAGGAATGTGCCCAAAACAAGAATAAAAGTTATTTTACTAAGACACGTAAAAAAAAAACTTTCTGTCTTGCAACAAATACAGAATAAAGAGAGACATCGGTTAGAGTGTACCAATGTAAGAATGGTTCCATTGGGTGAAAGTAAAAAAAAAAAGGGCAAATTGACTTCAAAATAAGTTATTATACAGTTTGGAAATTAAAAGTGACAACCAGTATATCTTTACATAGGTTAATTCTTTTCAGATCTAGTATTATTAAAATAGATATTAATTTATGTAGCCACTTTTAAGTAGTTGATAATATAGGGTTTCAAATGAGAGCTTTTCTTCTCAATATCTTTTGACCAATCAAATTGGCAATGCGGGATAAGGAGATCTTGCGGAATATACCAAAGGCGCCGTCTATATGGCCCCCCTCCCAACATTATTCTTGAGGCTTATATTTCAGTACTATCTCCCAAGGTTGGTCTGTAACTTATATGCCTTCATCCCCAACGCTCTGATCTATTGCCCTACCTGAATGCAAGCGGGTGTTGGACCGGCAGCCGCGTTGGGATTGTGTGAGGATTTTACCCGATTCTGTGGCGGGAGGAGGAGACCCACTTGTACGGCAAGGCACTAGGCGCAGGATCTAAGTGTAACAATGTTACCAGATCCCCTAATGGTGGGGATGTGGCTGCCAGTTGTAGGCCACCAGCTGCAAAGTTCAGACCGGTTTAGAGTGAGGAACAGGAATGGGCACAGGAACAGGAGCAAGAAACATTGAACAATTCAGAAGGCCGGTATGGGAACACATACTAGCACGGTCTTCTATCTCCACTGGCATTAAACTCTGGCACCCAGGTCGGCGCATGCACGTCCACATTCCGGCCATACCAGCAAACCCCCACCAGAGGAAGACCGGCCACCGAAGAGACCCCAGGGCAGGTCAAGGAACTATATACCAAAATGACATGTCCGGATCACATCTGTTGCACCTCACTATCCTGTTCCCAGTGCAGGTGTAAATTGCCTAATGTTTCGAAAAATGATGGACGGCATGCAGAAAAGGTAATGCTACGGCATAATTTATTGCGGGACATGTTTCGGATCAGTCACAATCCTTTCTCAAGCAAATTACAAACGTGTAACATTCCTGTTTAAAAACAACCATTCAAGTTCCAACCCCAATTCAAGTGTCCCATAGTGTTCAAATGGTGTTGCACAAAAAGTCCATATTTCTTCTTAACCTATTTCAAACATGAAATACAAAAATACAGGATAATTTACCTATATTATATCGAATAAATTATGCCTTATCAGTACCTTTTCTGATTGAACGGCGCCTCAGTTTTCGAAAATAATTGGCAAATTACCTCTGCACGTGGGAGGGAACAGGAGAGTGAGGCTGCAAACAGATGAGATGGACATGTCATTTTGTATATATGACTTATATTGAAATCCCCAGACACAGGACACGGTGTAGAACACAGCAGGAGCCCAAAATGGCCGGAAATTAGCGACAACCCCAAACAACCTTAAGTAATTTATGTGAGAGTGTGATGAAATTCAACGTATCATTGGAGAGCCGGAAAAGAAATATACCGCACAGAACAAAGTCAGGACCCATAACTATGAACCAATAAAATACGGAATGAATTTACAGGAAGAAAGAGTTTAGCCGAATACTGCCACCAAACACCTTGGTTCAAGAATGATACTAACAATTGAAAGACTGCAACCATAAAATCAACTCAAAGCACAACTATGTAGCACGTATAACCAAGAACAAAATAGTGGAGAATGGAGAAAAAACACAGAGAGGATCCTGCAGCTAGCTTTGAGCGGCTAGCATAATGAGAAAGTAAGAATAATAAAACAAACGAGAGACTCAGGATGATTACCGCGAGGGAACAAAGTTACACATGGAAAGGACCGCCCGCCTTAGAGCAGACGGAAAATCTTACAGACGCCGACAGCCAAAGCAAAGGGGACGGTACGAAGGATTTCCTCCAGCACGGAGCGGTTCTACAACTCCCCAGGACACGACCAGGCGTTTTTTTTTAGGACAGGCAGACGGGATACAGAAGGAGGAGGGACAGTTATAAGAGGAAATACAAGGAGAAAATCCCCACACCGCCGGCAAAGGTATCCCAGATAAGCGAGGGAAGAACAGGTAAACGGACTGGTAGTCAATATTTCCCAATTAAATCAAGAGAACTTTCGTGCTGAATATATAAAGGGGTGGGTTTGTCCCCACATCTAAAGACGATATGATAATCTGGGAAATGAACTCTATAAGTTTATTAGACTCCTTAAACTACGTATGTTGTTTTAGAAAGAACCATTGAAACAATTATGCCTGAGATACACAACCCTACTTAGATGTGTGATTTATTAATACAGTATGACAAGAGGTGAATTAACAGAAAACGCCCTAATTCATTAAAAAAATAGAGTAACAATTTCAATAATGGGGAAAAGGACAAGCGCTTTAAAACCCTGAGGGATAATAAAGAATTGATTATAAGGGGGCCCAGATAAGGGAGGGGAATAGTTGTGTTGGATCGCCAATAAATAGTACCAAAGAGTTGCCAACAAAACTATTCAATACCCGAACATTGAAAGTTCTCCCAGACAGGACCCACTTGGGTATTAGAAAGAACTAGACGGCTTGATAGAAGAAGCAGCCTAAATGAATATATCAAAAAAAAGACTTAGCCGGGTTACGTGTAGTAGAACATCCGAGGAATTCAAGTGCTATACACACTCCCAAAAATAAACAGAAATCTGTGGGACCCCCCGGGTTTGGTAGACCTATCGTCTCTAGTAAGGTTCTGTATTGGAACCCCTATCCGGATGGTAGATTAGTTACTTGCAACCGTTAGCGCAACGTATTCCTACGTGCCTAAGGACACGACAGATTATGCTAACGCGACTACAAACGATTGGTCCCTACACTATAGAACTGTCTTATGTGGAATAATTTACAGGCGCTACACTTCTATACCCCAAGAAGAGGGGAATGGGATATTACAAATGTGTAGAAGAGTTTGTTATGAAACAGATTTACCAAACACGCAAAGCTGTATGTCTTTTAACCTTTAGATGTCTGAAAATGTTGTACAAAATAAATGACTTAAGTTCCAAGGCAAGATCAATACTTTTGGCAGTGCCAAGGCACCAAGATGGGTTTGCTCGGTAGCGCCATCGATGGAAATATTTTTGTACATAGCTTAAAACTAGAGGTTTCCCATAACGATAAATACAAAGAATTAATCAAAGCAAATTATTCGTTATGTAGACGATATTCTGTAATTTGGGAAGGTCCTTTGGAATATACGTATGAAATGGTGATCAAGCAAATGAGTGGGCATCCTACATAAAATTGAAATCACGTGTCAGGGGGCCAGCCGCCCTTTATTGGATGTAGTGGTGGAAATAAATAATAATATTTGAATCTGTATCAAAAACGACTATCCGGAATCACCGCTGACAGGCCACAGTTAACCCCAGAGTGTTCCACGGTATCCCCAAAGACAACTCATGAGAGCTAAAAGAATCACTTCAAGACGTGAAACAATTTAAAACAGTTGGCTAATATGCTGAGTAAAAGTTCCTGAAGGGGAGCGGGAACGGAGAGAAAGAAGAGAGAGAACAATAAACCAAGCAAAGAAGAGAAAGAGGTAGGTAAATAATTAAGTAGAGAGACAGTTAGTGGAACCCGTAACTCGTTCATACAGAAAGAAAAAAGAAAGGATGACATTTGTCTATAGATACGGTTCTGTAGTAAAAGAATTGAGCAAATTATCAGAAACATTGTCTATTATGACCAAGCAGACACCGACATATGGCTAAGATTTTTAAAGAAAAAACCAAGGTTTTGCTACAAAAGAAGAAGATAGCAACATTAAGGATAAATTATGTCCCTCAGACATAATTTAATAACAAACAAAACATGCACAAAAAGGAAGGGTCCATTTCCTTGCTGTGAAATTGCAATTGTTATAGTGCGGTAATAAATGGAAGAAAAAGTAGGTCATCCAACAAAGGGATTTGATAAATTTAATGAAACATCATTCACATGTGAGGACCAAAAAGTTAGAAGTTATATGATGATAAATGTCCATGTGGTATCTGGTATATATGGGTCAAGCAGAGACAGGGTTTAAATCAGAATCAGGAACATAAAAGCATACATAGAACTTTGTTCCGACACTTTAATTGGACACTTATGTCGCAAGACATTTTAAAGAAAAGGAACAGCAAGGGAGCACAACTAAGATGGTGTGTCCTAGAGAAAGTAATCGACCAATAGAGGAGGGGACGTAAGAACTTGATAATGCAAGCAGAGGCAAAATGGATAGAAAAGATGCAAAGATTGAATCCAATAGGTCTAAAATGACAACATGGTTCTATTAAACCATCCTATATTAAGATATGCCTTGTTCTATAGGTCATACTTTGATGACAACACTTCAAGATAGGTACGTGTATTGGTATTTTAAATAAAATGTTTAATGTAGAAAATGAGTCTTAACAAATGTTTTAGTGGGCATGTATATTGTGAGATTTTAAGTACACAGTTAATTTTACACACAATATTTAAGGATGAGTCATTATTTTTTTAAGAAAATCAATATAGGGTTTTGTGTATGTGTATATTATGCATAAGTCACTTTATATTTAATAACAATCCCACACCCCCCCCCCCGGAATATATATGCAAGTACAGTCGTAACTGTTGTTTTATAAACTATGTAATATAAATAGAATATGATATGCAGTTTTAAAGACACACAGTTAATATAGTAAAATTATGACTTTGATTTTCATGTTTGACATAGCGTAAGAAGAATATGGACTTTTTGGGCAACACAATTTGAACACTATGGGACACTGCTTGGGGGGAGAGCTTGATGGTGAGCTTTTGTTTAAAACAGGATGTTTACACGTATTGTAATGTGCTTGAGAAAGGAGTGTGACTGATCCGAACATGTCGCAATAAATTATGCTTAGCAGTACCTTCTGATGACGGCCTCCTCATTATTTCGAAATATTAGGTAAGGAACTATCGTGACATTGGCACCCCTTAAGGGGGCCTCTGAATGACTTTCAAAAGACTTTTCTGGGTTGGGACCTGAAGAAGAGAAGTATTGAATCAGATGGGGCTGAAGATTCCTGCAGGTTGCCAAGAGTTTTCTCAATTTCAAAACGCAGACCTCTTCCTCACGGCGTACATCAGGGATCGACTCATTTTCGAATTCCTCTGACAATCTACAATGACTGGAGATACCAATGGAGGAAGTCGGACCCCTGATGAAGGCGGGTTTTTGAAGAGAGAACATAAAAGACCGGATGGTTCTGAGGTAGGAAGCAATTTTAAGTTGTAAGCAACTTCAGTCATTTTTCCAATGAGGGGGAACGGACCATGAATTGGGGCGGCCCATTCTTAGAGGGACAAGCGTATTCTTAAGTTCGTTGTGAGGGATCCCATGAGTCTACTCTAACCTCTTTGATTAAGGAATGACAAATTAGAGGAAGATGTGAAGACCTGCCAAGAGGAAATTAGATGGCACAGGATTTGAAAGTCTGTTACCCACCACTGTATGGTTGTTGAAGCTTGCACTGAGGGAGTTCAACAATAAAAATCTACAGAAATTTGAATCCATGGGCCACGTGGAGGGATAATTTATCTAGATAAAAGAGAAGTAAGCGGCAGGTTTGCGGGAAGGGAATATTCCAAGGGCAAGTTGTTAACATTTTTTCAAGCTTGGCATATAGTCGGTGCTCACCGAGCAAAGAATTAAGAGACATTGAGTGGGAGAACAGAAATATAATGATAGAGAGAAGTTAAATGTCATCAGGGTAATCATACCAAGTCGTTCAAGGAAGTCTTGACGATTGTTAATTTGTTATTGGCAAAAAAATTGCACATCGGAAAAAGGACATGACAAAGGTACTCGAAATTGCCGTCTTCCACTGTCCCTCCCCTGATGTGATAAGGTTATAGGCACCATTGATGTCTTAGTTTGAAGAAGTGTTGCAGAACGAATGGTGTTGGAAAAGTTCAGGCATGAGCAGGGAGTTTGGTGAAGGTTATGAAGTAACCCATAGTTAATTTCGGTAGTCGATCAACATTTAGCCTGGGGACCTCCATTCGTTCTGCAACAAAGTATCCTTCACAGCCAGGTGGGGGGTGGATGGGCAAATAAATCCCTTGTATTAAGTTTTCATAAATATATTCTCGAAGAGCTGTGAGTTCAGATTTCGACACAGAGAAAAACTCTTATTTCTAAAGGCATGGGGTGCCGGAGGAGAAACCGATTTGGACATGTCATAAGGCCTTGGGAGGCAAAGGAGTCTGCTCCTTTCTTGTCAAACATGTCGGCAAAAGCCAATATAAGGAAAGGGTATTGATGGTTTATTGCAGGGGTTTAGAGCAAATTGATAGACTACGGACTGGGCTACTTAGGCCAGTGTTTGCTGCAAGGATAGAAGAAAAAGGATATTATTTCTGGTTAGACCAGGTGATTGATTTCTTGGAGAAGGGTGAGCTTAAGGCAGCGGAAACCCCCAAAATGACTGAGAAAAGGGGGGGAGAATACATTAAATTTAATTTGTTTATGGTGGTGGTCAATTAATCACAACTTTCAGGGAATTGTTTCATAAGAATGTCCTGAAGCAATAAGAGAGACATCTGCCAAATGGAGTGGGAGGAGTGGAGACTGTCTTTTTAGGATGGAACTGGACAGTTCCTGTTTTTATGAAAAGGGCACAATGAAAGTCTCACAAGCCCCAGAGTCAAGGGTTGCAGTCAAATTTGGACTGTCTTCTGGGGAATGCAAAAACAATAGGCATATGGAGATTAGAAGTGAGAACTTTGGGAAAGAGAGAAAATTACTCCGGCCCTAGCAAGGCCTCCGCTTTATAAATGGTGTCTCCCAATTTATCCTCGGGGATGGATAGGACAGGATTTCAAAAGAGAATGGTCTACTCAGTAGCGGCCACAACCCCAATCTCCTTCATGGACCTCCTCCAATGAAAGGGGGAAAATGATTTGCCCCAATCTGCATGAGGGTTTTTAACTATATCACCGCTTACTATAAAGAGAATTCAACTGGAAACCCCAACTGGTCGGAGAGTAGGAAACTGCAGGAGTGATTACCTCGTGGGCTGAGGAGGGTGTGCTATTCACATTGCATCTCAGAGGACGATGGCCAATCTGATTGTTGGATGGACTAGTTCTTCAAGAAAGAGGGAACCACAAACATGGGCGATGTCATAATTAACTGCATTAGAGAGGAGCCCCAATCTAACTGGTGCTTAGGGCCGCAATTCCTTCCAGCAGGTTATCTGGGGCCAAAGCTGAAACACGGAAAACCGTCTTCTGCCAGTCTAGTGCTTGTTCACGACTACAGATGGCTGACTCCAGCCAGAAAGGGCCCCCTGGTCGGGGTCTCATACAAGGCTGCCAAGCTTTGAAAAAAAGAATCCACCGAGACTCACCAAAGGACTTGGTGGTTTCAACAAGGTGAGTGATGAGCCCCCAGGATTAAGGTTGCTCCTTGTAGAGGATAGATACAACTAGCAAACTAGATGTGTTTGTTAGGAGCGTGAAGTCCTATGGAATTGGAGCTCAAAAAAAAATGTTCGGCACTGTGAATGGATAGAGCCACGGCACTCGACCTCTGGCACAGCACCAATTTTGTCCGAGTTGTCTGAACTCAGGTTGGATGAGCAGTAGAACGGGTCGCAACCGCTAGGTCGCTTTGTTGAGATTGTGCTATTGAGCATGGTCCGCTAGAGGGCGGAGACACGCTGCTAGATGGTGATCAGAAGGAATTTTTGTGTCTTGTATTCTTCTCTTTGTTTGGACTGCAGCCGGACAGCATCGATAAGGTGTTTTAGAGTTGATCGCATTGAGCCCATTGTGTCGAGTCCGGAAGCAGCAAGCCTCTGGAAATTCCCCCAAGCTATTGTTATGAGCGCAACGTGATGGAATTTTCTAACCCGCCGACTGGCATGCGAGTGGAGCCACCTGGATGTAATGTCAGGATATATCATACTGACATTTCCATGTGAGCCCACATGTACACTAGCAGAGACACTGGGGCACAGTTTAGTGTCTAAGTCGTGACCAGGTTTTCACCGCAAGACCCTAATTGGTGGGAATTTGCCCGTTGCTGAGTCCACCACGGGTTGTGGCTCCCAGCCAGTGTATATAAATAAAGATACAAGTGCCACCAGTGGTCATGACCGCGAGTAAGACCAAGATGGTCAGTACGAGCCACCCAAAGACAGGAACAAGGCAAGCAGACTAGGAAAAACAAAAAAGAGCTTAGGAAACAGGGGACGATCATGGAAGCCGGTTTGTGGGAAAAGACATCCAGCACCCAGCCAGACTTCTCCATCCAATGGCTTTTTAAAACTTGGCAAAACGGGCAGAATGTTGTGTGCACTTCCGGCTCTGTAAAACAGGTGCACACCAAAAACCCATCAGGACGTCAGCACGCGCTCAAGAAGAACGACCGTCCACCGCGGATCCAGGCAGGTAAGAAAACTATTTGACAGATTGGCTGAGAGGCAGCCAATCACAAAAAATGCGGATCCGTCAATGGGAAGGAAGCTGCAGAATTGAAGGTCTGTAAGTAACATTCTAAAATCGGCAGTTGGGGGGGGGGGGGGCAGGCGGCCACCAAAATATGCCAAAGGGTTTATGGAAAGGATGGATCGGAGATCAGGAGGGGAGGGGGGCGGCCCCAGTGCATGTCACGCCCTACTGAGGTTAAGAAGCAGCAGGCATCCAATCTCCAGACACCTCTATTACTTCTGGCTTTGGACTGACACTACGGAGAACCTAAGAGCAGAGATGAACGGGGGCCCAGTAGTGTGTTAAAATTTTAGTTTTGGGGTGGACATTCCCTGTTTAAGCTACAATATAGTTGTATCTATTATTCACAGGGAGATGAGAAGTGCTTTTTCCTTACTTCCCGTGAATAATAGAATGCCCAGGGAAAACAGTTGCGCAACTTACCGGTTGCTCTCCTTCTCAAACTGACAGGCAAGCTTTTTTGTTGTCAATGCACACCTATCTTTTGTATTGATGTGTAGATCAGATTTATCAACTGTTTAAATAAATCTAATTGGTTGATTCAGTTTCCCAATCTATCTGAAAAGACTGCTTGCTGATATTAAAAAAATGTTATTGGTACGCCAGGTGATTTGACTTTTTATAGACTTCATGATGCAATAGAATTAAAAAAGGGAAAAAAAAAAAAAAAAAAAAAAAAAAAAATGCTGGTTGGGTTAAGTGCATATGCAATCCCATAATCATCGGTCTAAGAAAACTTTCAGTCGGTTAATTCACCATTCGTGTCATTGTGGGTGACTACAAGCAGTAGTCTGATGTGATTTTGTTAAGCATATTATCATGAATAAATTATTATCTATTGGGTTTAGTATATAACGGTAGGGTAGAGTGCTAGCATATTCCCATGTGTGGGCTAGATTATGCACTCTGCAGGTAGTAGGAAGCTTCTTAACCCACTGTTGGGGTTATGGAGTGCTGTCTTCAATATCCACTTGGAAACGCTTTTCCATCAGAAGTGGCTAGAGGGACACCCCTAAGCAAGGACCTACTTTAAAACACTCCATGTAAGGAAAATAGTAGATTAGTGCTGCTCTCCTGCTACCCCAATTCGGAACTGCATTATTCCCATTGAAAGGATAGATTCCGCCCACTCTGCAGGGAGGACCTCCGCTATCCCACTAGGAAACTAGCATATTCCGATGGAAATGGCTAAGATGCTGCAATCGCAGGGAGGGGACCTCCTTATTTCATCTAGATAAAGTAATAGGGAGGGTGTGAGCCCTCCGCGAGCCCACGAGGAACGGCAGAGGGAAGGGAAAGGAGGGGAGGGACCGCCGCAGCACAATGAGGGAAGGAGGCGCAGCCCTAGCACATTAGTAACTCTTAAAATATGGGACAAAATTAAACAGAGATAAAAGCTCACAAGACTCCCTTCTCTAATGACTACAATCACACATAACCCCTCCTATAAACCAGGATACCTAAAAAAAGGGTACACTTGGTGGAGAAATACAGGCAATTACAGACTAACCCACTTCTGGGACACCGGTAAAAAAATCAATATGGATGAACTATTAGCCCCATACAGTATGTGGCTAGAGGCACTGGCAAATTAGGCCCCATACGTATGTGACTAGTTGTCCTGGAAATTAGCCCCATACCGACGTGGAGAGGTCCTGGAAATAGCCCATACATAATGGGCGAGAATGCCTGGGGAAAATTAGCCCCATACAGGATGTGACACCTAGATTGTCTGGAAATTAGCCCCATACAGTATGTGGCAAGATTGCCTGAAAATGAGCCCCATACAGTAGGACTAGATGCCCGGGAAATTGCCCAACAGTATGTGACTAGATGCTTCCTGGAATAGATCCCATACAGATGGACTAGATGTCCTGGAAGGAAATTAGCCCCATACCAGTTATTGGGACTAGATGTCCGGAAAATAGCCATACAGCTGTGACAGGATGTCCTGGAATAGCCCCATACCAGTATGTGACTCGATGTCCTGGAAAATTATCACCCCATACAGTATGTGACTCGAGGTCCTGGGGAAATTAGTTCCCATACAGTTGTGGTAGATTGTCGGACAATTATCACCATACAGTATGTGGCTAGGATGGTCCTGGAGATTAGCCCATACAGAGGTGGTCTAGAGGTCCTGGATAATTAGCCCCAACAGTATGTGGCTCGATGTCCTAGAAAATTAGCACCATACAGTATGTTGGTAGAGTCCTGGACATAAGCACCATACAGGATGTGGCTAGATGACCTGGAAAATTAGCCCCATACAGTATGTGGCCTAGATGCCCTGGAAATTAGCACATACAGTATGTGGCTAGATTGTCCTGAAAATTAGGCCCCACAGTAGGACCTAGATGTCTGGAAATTAGCCCCATACAGTAGGTGGCTATTGGTGATGTCCTGGAAAATTAGCCCAATTACAGGATGATGGCGAGATGCCCTGGAAATTAGCCCCAACAGGATGTGAATAGATGTCTGGAAAAGCCCATACCAGTATGTGGCTAGATGTCCTGGAAATTAGCCCCATACAGGATGGGACTAGATGCCCTGGAAATTAGCTCCATAAAGTATGTGACAGATGTCGTGGAAATTATCCCCATACCCGTATGTGACTAGATTGTCCTGACAATTAGCCCCACTACAGTATGTGGGACTTATGTCCTGGAAAATTCGCCCCAACAGTCGGGACTAGATGTCCTGGAAAGTAGCCCCATCCGTATGTGAATAGAATGTCCATGGAAATATTTCCCCATACAGTACTGTGACTAGAGGTCCTGGGGAAATTAGCCTACAGTATGTGATCTGATTGTCCCCTGGAAGGAATTAGCCCCATGACAGTATGTGACTAGATGGCTGGGAAATTAGCCCCCCTACCCGTATGTGAGAGAGGTCTGGAAATTATCCCCATACAGTATGTGACTAAAAAATCAAATGTCCTGGAAATTATCCCATACGATGTGACTAGATTTTTTATTGTGCTGGAAATTATCCCATACAGTATTTGACTTAGATGTTCCTGGAATATCCCCCTACAGTAGTGATTAGATTATACGGGAAATTAAGCCCCTATACAGTCTGTGACTCGATGTCTGGAAATTGGAAATTATCCCCAACAGTCTGTGATAGGATATCCTGGAACTGATCCCATTACAGTATTGTGATAGATATCCTGGAACTTAGTCCCATCCGTATGTGGACTAGATGTCATGGAAATTAGCCCCATACAGTATGTGACTAGAGATTTCCTGAAATAGCCCCTACACGTATGTGGCTAGATGTCCTGGACATTAGCCCCATACAAGTATGTGGCTTAGATGTCCTGGAAAAGCCCCCATACAGTATTGCAGATTGTCCTGGAAATTAGCCCCATACAGTATGTGGCGGTATACTGGGAAAATGCCACTACAGTAGTGGCTAGATGTACTGGAAATTAGCCCATCAGTATGTGGTAGATGTCCTGAAATTAGCCCCCATACAGATGTGGGACTAGATGTCCTGGAAGGAAATCGCCCCTACAGTATGTGGCTAGAGTGGCTGGAAATAGCTACCATAACAGTATGTGGCTATGGATGTCCTGGAAATAGCCCTCATACGTATGGGCTAGAGCTCCTGGAAAGTAGTTCCCCATACAGTATGGCTAGATGTCCTGGAAATTCGTCCCATACAGTATGTGGCTAATATCCTGGAATTTAGCCCCCCTACAGTATGTGGATGAGATGTCTGAAAGTAGCCCATACAGTATGTGGCAGATGTCTGGAAATTTGGAAATTAGCCTCAGTAGTGGCTAGATTGTCATGGAAATTTACCCCATTACAGCTATGTGGATAAGGGCTGGGAAATTAGCCCCATACAGTTATGGGCAGATGTCCTGGAAATTAGCCCAGTACAGTAGTGTGGCTAGATGTCTGGAAATAGCCCCATACAGTATGTGCTAGATGTCTGGAATTAGCCCCATAAGTATGTGACTAGATATCCTGGAAATTAGCCCCATACATTTGGGACTAGAGGTCTGGAATTAGCCCCCCTACGTATGTGAATAGATGCCTGGAAATTAGTCCAACATATGTACTAGATGCATGGAAATTAGTCCCATACAGTATGTGGCTAGATGTCATGGAATTAGCCCCATACAGTAAGCAGAGGAGCAGTGGGTGTATGACAGAGTACTGGGAAATTAGCCCCATACCGATGTGACTAGATGCCCTGGAAAATTAGCCCCATTACGTATGGACTAGATGCCTGGAAATTAGCCCCCAATACAGTATGGTGACTAGATTGACCTGGAAAAATTAAGCCCCTTACAGTATGTGATAGATGTCCGGAAATTAGCCCCATTATCAGTTATGTCGCCTAGTGCCCTGAAAGTAGCCCCATCAGTTATTATGTGGCTACGCGATGCCCGGGAAATAGCCCATACAGTAGTACTTGTGACTAGATGCCATGGAAATAGCCCCATACAGTATTGGAGCGGCCTGGGAAATATTCCCCATACCGTAGTGGCTAGATGCCTGGAAAATTAGCCACATACAGTATGTGGCTAGAGGTCCTGGCAAAATTAGCCCCATACCGTATGTGGCTAGATCCATGGAATTAGATTAGTCCCCATACAGTATGTGGCGAGATGCCTGGAAATTAAGCCCATACAGTACTGTGCTAGGATGTTCTGGAATTAGCCCCCATACAGTTTGTGGCTAGAGGTACTGGAAATAGCCCAAGACAGGAGGTGGCTAGATGTCCTGGAAATTAGCCCAACAGTATGTGGTAGATGCCCTGGAAATAGCCCCATACTGTGGCTAGATGTCCTGGAAATTAGCCCCAGTATGGGCTAGATTGTCATGGCATTAGCCCCATACAGTATGTGCATAGATGTCCTGGAAATGAGTCCCATACCGTGATGTGGGCTCAGGAAGATGCCGGAAAGGGAAATGACCCCATACATTATTGGTGGCTAGATGCCTGGAATTCAGCCCCATATTGGCTAGATGTCCTGGAAATTCGCCCCATACCGTATGTGGCTAGATGCCCTGGAACCCCCCCATTAGCCCATACAGCTATGTGGTTAGATGTCCTGGAAGGAAATTAGTCTCATACAGTATGTGGCAGATTGCCTGGAAATTAGCCCCATACAGTATGGTCTCGTTATTGTTGCACCTGGAAATTAGCCCCATATGTGGCTAGATGTCTGGAAAATTAGCCCAATACAGTTTGGCTAGATGCCTGGAAAATTAGTCCAGAAAGTATGTTGACTAGATGTCCTGAAAATTGCCAATAAAGTTATGTGGCTAGATGTCTGGAAATCTAGGCCCCTACAGTATGTGGCTAGTATGGTCCTGGAGGAAATTAGCCCCTACAAGTATGGGTTTTTAATTACGAAGTGCCCTGGGAAAATTAGCCCCATATGTGAGTTCTTAGTATGTCAATGGAAATTAGGCCCCATATGGGGCTAGATGTCCTGGAAATTAGCCCACCCCACCATACCGTATGTGCTGAGTAATGTCCCGCGGAAATTAGTCCCAACAGTATGTGGCTGATGCCCTGGACAATTAAAGCCCCCATACCAGTATGGGGCAGATGCCCTGGAAATCGCCCCATATGTGGCTAGGATGTCCTGGAAATTAGCCCCCATACAGTATGGGCTAGATGCCCTGGAAATAGTCCCATTTACAGTATGTGCTAGATGTCCTGGAAAATTATCCCATACAGTATGTGGCTAGATGCCCTGGGAAATAGGCCCCATACACCCAAGGTATGGTGGCTAGATGCCAGGAAAAGCCCCATATGTGGCTAGGATGTACTGGAAAATTAGCCCCATACAGTATGTGGCTAGATGCCCTGGAAATTTCAGGTCCATACAGTATGTGCCTAGATGTCCTGAAAATTATTGCCCCATACAGTAGTGGTAGAAGGTCCTGGAAATAGCCCCATACAGTATGTGGCAGATTTGTCCTGGAAATTAGCACCCAACCGTATGTGGCTATTGTTTTATGGTCCCTGTAAATTAGCCACATACAGTATGGGGCTAGCTGTCGCTTGGAAATTAGCCCCATCAGTTATGTGGCTAGATTGGCCTGGAAATTAGCCCCATACAGTAGTGGAGTATGCCCTGGAAATTAGCCCCAATGTGGCTAGTATGTCCTGGAAATTAGCCCCATATGGGCTAGAATGTCCTGGAAATTAGCCCAAACAGTTGTGGATAAGATTCTTTTGTCCTGGAAATTAGCCCCATAAGTATGTGGCTAGATTGCCTGGAAAAGCCCATACCAGATGTGGATAGCTGCCCTGGAAATTAGCCCCACATGTGTCGAGATGTCCTCGATCTTAAACCCCCTAGAGGGGGCTAGTGCTCAGAGATTAGCCCCATACACTAAGTTGCATTATAGTAGGGCATTAAATAGTATAAATAGTGTTCTCAGGGACCAAAAAGACTGACCAGAGCTTTGGATAGTGATATGCCTAAGAACAAAAAAAAACAACAATAATAAAAAAGACATGATCATGGGCCGCAATAACAGTTGCACGCTCCTTTGTCAGGGAGGAAACAAAAAGCAGGCCCTAGTATAGCTTCCCTTTAACTGACAGACAGTGAGCGAATTCACGCTCAAATTCCTATTAAAATCTAATGCCAATGCCTTAGGTTTCATTTGCCCTATACATGCCAACTTTATTAGCTGGAATAAACTAAAGGATGTTGCTCCCGATGTAAAAAAACATACAAAAACCACAAACTCAGTGTAATCCGCTACCTTAGCATTTTTGCCAAGGTTATCCACATGCCCAAGTAGATCTCTGTAGTACGTCTTTGCTGGTTAAGCAAACCAAACCCAACAATATACTAAAACATGTCCAAAATATTAATTTATGACAAAGTGCCAAGGGTGTGCACGTTACAATAGTTCTTTTGAATCATGCAGAGTTTATCCATAAATAACAACAGTCACTCTCTAAAACTAAAACAGCAGATTTCTGCCAGACAGTTGTCGGAAGGATTATTGTGGGGGGGGTACGCACTGAATGACTGGCATTCTACTCAAGGGACTGTTCCATTTTGATTATTTATAGGCTCGAAGGATAGGCTGTGGTTGAATAATGAATGGAATAATAAGGGGTTTTATTAACCTAGACCAGCCTCATTAATACAATTAATTGTTGACGACTAGGGACTGGACTTCTAGAACTCGGACATCCGTACGTGTTCGGACATGAGCCGACGCGGATCGGATCCTGTTACTCTCTCGTCTTCTTCGACATTTTCTGCAGCGGTACCGAAACATTCCCTGTCGGCGGCTTATATAATACGCAGAACCCCTCGTTGGGGGCGCAATGGCTCGCTCACTGCTAGGCTGTTAAATCCTGTTATTTAATTTTCCATTTCAAATTATGGGACCAAATTAATTCCCAAAACGAAGTCCCCGCGTGCTTGGACTGCTCGGGATTAAAACGAATTCCTATTGGGTTTGTATTATCAATAATTAGTGTTATTTGTTGTTCCCCCGTAAAAGGCGATGCATTCAGATATAGACCCCCGTTCCAGGGCAAATGTAGTGTCTGAACATAGTTAAAGGGCCACTATAGTGAAAACAAAAAGTTGGTCTAATTATAAATTGTACAGATACTAGTATAAGCTGCCTTATTATCTGCTGTGTGGCTTAGTTTCTGCACACGGCAGAAGGTTGTACCAAGTGTGTAGTCCCTCTCTCTCGTCTAGTCCCCTTCAAGCGTAAAGGGCCTGTATGAAAAGTCGGGCATGCTAAGTTGAAAGGAAGTTTAAAATGAAGTGCTGACATCTGTTGACCCCCCTACATTTCCAGCGTAGATGCAAAGCAAGCAAAGCGTGGGAGAAAGTAGCAATTGCTGAAGGGAGGGGCAGAGAGGGGAGGACAGTGGTGCTGAATTCTTTACAAGTAAGTTACGGATTGTTATTATTTTCTTACCTAAAGTGCATATCTCTCCCCCTGTTAGATGGGATCATAATCACTGACGACAGAGGGCAGTGTAGCAGCAGCTGTCGTGCGACCTTCACAAACACAGTGACACTGCTTGTTGTATGATACATTTCATTTGCTTAGTCTATATATTTCATAGTGTGACTGTTTATACTTGTTGTATATATGCTGTAGTACGTAGTATGTATATTTGGATTGTGCTTGGGGGGTGACTTTTAAATGGCGATGAGGTGTAGCAGCTACCTACAAATCACCGCATATTCAAGGTTCTATATTCGGGGACTATTGAAGAATACAAGAAATTAAAGGTACCATGGTGGGTGGAAAGACGTATTGAGGATACATTAGAAGAAGACCTCTAGGTAAACCGTGGAGAAGGGATAATGCTAAAAAGGTTTAGCAAGTATTCATACATTCCTCTTTCACAGCTTGTAGCCATGTGACCATATGTGTCTTGCATTATAACCCCCAACTGTAATATATCAAGTCACAGCATTAATAGGGCTTTATGGATTGATTCATTTGACATGCTCACAACAAGGATGTCTATTTGGCGAAGTTTTGATTAGCCCCAAACTCCAAATGACCATTATCGGTCCTTCAGGGTGCAATGGGATAGGAACGCTAGGGTGATCCATCACTCAGAGGATGAATACAGAGCTGGATGAAACAGACATAAACAATTGGTAAAAATTTTAAAAGTTAGATAACATAGAAACCCCGGAAACACTAAAAAATTGTGAACCGGAAGATTAGATTTAACTAAGGATTGGTACTAAGGATAAAAAGGAAGAGGTTTTACTTACCTGGCTTAACGACACTAAAGAAGTTTGTAAAACTCTATGGTTGTTGTGATGTGGCCGGAACACAGCTAATGAGGGCAGTTAGATTTGGGGAAAATGACAGATGCAGGCCGCGTCGCCTCTCTTTAGAACACGCACCAAAGTTTGGGCAGAACTCCTTTTTGCATTTACATGGTATCCAACAATCCTAAATATAATTATGACCATTAAAGCAGGTGACTTTGACGTACATTGTTGTATTCGTTTTAACCAGGTATGACAGGAACATTAGAAAGGATCTATGGGTGCTACTCAATAGTAGTTAATTTGTTTGAAGCACGGCTTCCCAGAGAAGCGGGGCATTACGCAGCATCACTGTCATCGATTAATAATAGACGGCTGGGCAGAGGCTTAGAGGTTCAGCTGTAAACACCCAGGCAGTGCTGACACCGAGTGGACACAACTCAAAGAATGCAAGGAATCTTTAGAAGAGAGAAAAACGGTCAGGGTATACAGATGAGAATTTCTTCCCTAAACACCAAAAAAATCCTGACTTAAGGGCCCACAGATTCACCAATATTAATTTACCCAAAATGTAATAGTAAATTTCTAGCCCATACCCCGAAGTCAACATAGGGACGATACTACCCCGAAAGCCCGACCATCACTAGATACTAGTACCCCCTTCTAATCTTCATGCTCAAGTGAGGAGGATGGGGGAAGAGATGAGTTACAGTGACTGAAGGAGAACTGCAGAGGAGGAGTAGGGGGGAGGGCGAAACGTAGGGGGAGCGAGAACGCACAGGGAAGGGGCCATGGGGGGGTCACAAGGGAGAGGAGACAAAGGGAAGAGGTTTGTCAAAGGTTCACCCCAGGAAGGCAGGGGATCTGGTGATGCTGCTATCCTATCCACAAAATAAGTAAATATCTTAAAACTATGTAAAAAAAAACAATAATGAAAAAGCTAATTGTACAATACTCAGGAAAGCAATTCCTGACATTTTACACTAAAACAAAAAATATTTTTGACCACAGTTTACCATTTAACAATGTTTCTATCAGTATAGATATATGAACAGGAACTTACACTTGATTTGTTGTTGGCTGTACTTCCAGCATTTGCTATGGGCAGCAGAAGATACAGAAGATGTAAAGAAGAGACTCTATCCTCAAGAGAAACAAATCCGCTCTTGGCCCCATACAACCAAGTCTCTTTAAAGCCAGCCATGCACCAGGTTGACCCCTTGAGTAGAAGGGGACTGGAGTCCAACCGAGTGCGGCGTAGGCACACGAGACAGACTGGAAAAGTGTCTTAGGATATCACGATTGGTACGTCAGTTCCAAGGTCTGCAGACAACACAATGCTAACCACTGCACTGCAATGAACGGAGTAGCGAGAGACGCCATCGGCTCCCTGGTGCAATGCTCGTTAATATTACACGCGATGGTGGATGTGATAATGACATCGGTTTAGTGTGACTAAAACTCCAAGCAGGAGCTGAGTCTTGAACATGACATGTCGAATTTCAGTCAGTAAAAATATGAACTATAATGCCTACACCTTATAAACATTACCATAATTCTTGTTCTCTGACTACAGGATTGCAGCAGAGACATTTTAGCTTAGCATACATTGGCTTCTATCTGCCAATGCTTTTATTCTTGCTGGTTTTGCGACACATTTTGAATTGTTGTTCTTATAAGTTTCCCTGCCCACCCTATTGGATAATTACTTAGAATGTTTCGTGGCTTCTGGTTTTTGAGTCACAACCCTGACGATATCACATATATTCTCTCACATTACAGCACTACTAAGAAGTTGATTCAGGGGGAGATACACTTACTGTGGATCACTTACGGGGCGCTCAGGTGGATCTTTTCAATAGATGCACTCAGACGAACTGTAAAGAATAATAAACCAAAAGTCTGTACAGTAGATTATACACACATTTTCATTTTTCCTTATAGTGCGGTAAGCATTAATTTTTTTTTTCGCTAAGCAATGTCTATAACAATATTACAGAACGTTGTGACGCACGGTACTACAAGAATAATAAGATGGCGAATGTATCTCCTATCCACCTATACAAATGGTCTCATTATTGATAGAACAAAGTAGCTGAATATACACCATAGTAAGCAACCAAGTTATTTAACTAGGAGTATAAACTTTCCCACGTATTTTAAAACTATCACGGAGTTTATTTAAAAACAGCAGTTTAAAAAGAGAACTTAAACCCAAATTTTTACACTCCAGAATCTGACTACTTATAACTCTAAAACTACATAAACTGTAAAAATAGTACTACAGTTAAATAGCATTTAAAATTAAATGTTACACTTAAAGAAATAGGATGAAATAACTGTTGTGCATGTCTAGTGACGCCACACCATCTCAGTCGATGCTGCATTGCTATCTGTCCTGTAAAAGGATGGCTAGAGGCTACTAGTAGGATTGACAACGGTAACAGTGTACGTGACCACACTGGCGATACTGGACAAATGGAATCGGACACACACCCTATAGTTAGAGGTTAATCTTCAAAAACCCATATTAAATGCGAGGTTGAGGACACAGATTCTGATTTTATATACAAGGAGATCTGCCTTCTAAGTCAATTTTTTCTGACGCTGTAGTTGTCCTTTAAGTAAAAACTAAATTGAGAATTGACAGTAATTAAAGGTTTTTATAAAGTTTTTAGCCCGAAGCAAATACCCGATAGAATGAAAAAGTGTGCATAGGTAAATTCTGCTTCTTGGATCTCTGGTTAGAAAATGGTCATGTCATATATGCCAGTTGGCATCACAGCCACAGGACTAAATGCTATTCCTCTTGGTCGTGCTCTGAATGGGCAAGCTTTTAACAAAACCGGCACCATGGAGAGGAGGGGGAAATCCTTTGACCAGGGAAGAGAGTAAAACATTTGCAGGCAGGAATCCTACATGGTCTTCTTATTTTAGTTTTGGGGTATGAGTATGATTTTCTATTTTATTTAGGGGTGGAATTGCCTTGAATTAAAGATATAGGCTAATGCACAGCAGGGCATGTGATATTATTTTAGTACGAAAATATTGCTTTTTACTGGGTTAAAAAAACCTTTGATTGCATCACCAATATAATGATACCAAAAACAGTATCAAGAACTCAAGGATTGATGACACTTTAGATGAAAAAAAAAAAAAAAAAAAAACAAAAGCTTGCTCAATAACAATAAATTGACACAAACACAAACGGCTCTGCCGCCTCGCCTACCCAAATTTTGCATGTATTCGTTGGCGGATAGCTCAGATATATGGCAACAGGAGTGAACTCAGAAGAAACCCCATCTCCAGCAGAACAAATGTTGAAGCACATATAGTACAAGGACTATCCTTACTACAGTTGAAAGCCGCCAAATAACACTTAACAGCAAAACTCAATTCCAATAATAACCAAATGCAGACATGGAAAGAAAAAATGTATATGTAAATTCACAGGGTATCCCACGAAACCGCATTGATGGTGCACCAATCATATCCCATCTGGCAGCTTTCACCTGCTGCAGGACTAGGAAACCAAAGGTATTACACTTTGTCTGACAGCTGGTCTCGGAGACTCCATAGCAGGGAGGGACTGCGGACCGAGAGAGAGGGAGCAGAACTAAGGCGGTGTTAAGTATGGAGAATCAAGCGCACGGGCAATATCCGTCACGTCCCTTACGAAAACACGAAGAAAACAAACTACCCGGAAGGAGGGAGAGGTTCCTATTATCAGCTGTGAGAGTCTGTGTCTTCGTTCCGGGAGGAGGGAAACCTACCATTTGTAGTTACTGCCGGGGATGGCCAGGAAAATAAGAAACTACAGGGTCTGACGTCTGATTCTAGCTTGTACAATCACCTCAGCAATTTCAGCCCGACCACAAAGCTCATCAATAATTACCAATGGACCACAAATATACCAAGATCTCTCAGACAACGGACTGGGATGCTCAGATTTTCACATGTTACAACCTCCTGTCAGCCAACAATTAGGACTCGATACAACTTTATATTATACACCACGCCTTATTACACCTGCAGGGACTACATCGAATCTCTAATCACATAAAGATAGATGCCCTAAGTGTAAGACAACACCCGCTGACTTTGGAAACCTTATTGGGGAATGCACGCAAGTTAACCCACTTTGGATTAAAGTAATTCAGATTTCATAAGAATTATGCTCCTGCCTTGACCCCTGGATCCTAAAAACTCTTCTAAGGGGCATTCAAACCTAGAACTGAGATGCACAAAAGCTAACTCTCTCGAGAAAATTTCTGTTCTGGCTCGAAAAAAAACTTTCCTGAGGGGATGGCCACATCTCGCTCCCAAACTTAGACTGGAAAGAATTTAAATCAATACATGGTCCCTACAAACTTAATCTAAAACATAGACCAGTGCCTGGGAAATTTAAAAAAATAGGTCTATCGGGACTGAGTCTCAGGTAACGATCTGATGGAAAAGAAAAAAAATAATGCCAGGGACTTGAATCCATGTGGTCGGGGGGGTTTCACCCGGGCTAGCGCCAGTATCCTTAGCCCCCCAATCCCCCCCCCCCCCAAACAAAAAATTTTATGGCCTAGAACAAAAAACGTTGTGAAATATGATACCTAATGAAGTTAATTTATATTAGATTTATTAATTCCTTAAATTTCCGAGTTTAGATTACGTAACAATAGACCTTATGTCAAAAGGTAATTTCTACAGTAACCGGACATGTTGTTAAAAGTTTTTATTCAAATAAACACAAGTTTAAAAAAAAATGTAAAAAATCTAATTGGGTGGTCACAGACTAATAGAAAGGGCAAATTCTGCATGTTTTTGCATCGCCTAATAGTAACGTGTGCTGCACTTTTGAGCTATTAAAAAAGATGGCCTCCTCCCTATATCATCTTTTCTGCTTATTGTAAACAAATATACCAACATGGAAGGCTTAAATGTCTTCCCTATATTAAGTGCATATATGAGTGACTGACTTTTCTGTTCCTTCCATTGTGTTCCTATAATTCTCCCCAACCCCCAGAGTGTCTCACTTTTTTCAGATCTACCCTCTCTGTACTGAGCTACACAAGTTAGACGAATTCACGTGAGTGCATTCCTTATGCCTACTCGTACTGTCAAATTAAAGATGTGAAGTGATTCCTCTTCCCCGCTTCAAGTACCTCCTACCTCCCTGCTCTGTTTCCCAAAACATAAGAGATAAGACAAAATTTAGCAGGGGGAGAGAGGGTAGCTTTGACTGCAGAGATACGGCTGCACTTGACCCCTTTCTTCATAGCTTTCACTGCTGATGAGGGTCACAAGGAGAGAATGTATTGCAGTGGTAACTGTACTGTTCTTATTCTCTTCTGGGTCCTCCAGCAGCTTGCTTTATATTGGCCACTGTGCGGGGGTTCTGTTGTTTTTTTTCAGAGTTGGACTTTTAACTCTTACTGCACATGCTACGTGTCGGGTAGCCGGAGTAGGGACACGGAGGAGGTAACGAGGGGAGGGGTAGGGGAGTGCGTAGAGAGATCTGACACCATGGAAAAGCAAGTCATGCCAGCGGTAGGAAAAGGCAGTACATGAATTTAACTTTGCAATGTTTTTTCATTATAGTGCCCTTAACGTCCCAAATATGATTGGCCCTAATAAAAACTAATATATAAATTCGGTAAAGGAAATTAAATGCGTTTGTCACAATCTTGATCTAAGAACAAACAAACCGTTGGTTATAATGTAATTAATGAGAAAAACACCAGCTAAAGTGACGGTTCGGATCATCGAATTTAAAACAAGACATAGCAGCTTCTGACTAGTAAACAGCCCAATTTCCTATATATTGTGTGATACATTGAGGTTTTTTGACCAAGCCCGCTTAGGAAATTGTACTCTACCCAGGTAGGTCAGTGCTCGTTGCGTAAAGTACTTTTCAATAAGAGAGTCAGCTTCAAGATCCCAGGTCACCCAGAGCACGCTGTCATCTATGTAGCCAAAAAGGCAAGTACAGTCGGTTTTAGGACCCAGTTAAAGAAATCAACCTTGACGTGCGTGGCTGGGCTTAAAATAATTTGGCCAATGTATTTTGAACTAAGTGCTTTTATTAATCCAGGGTAGCAGGACTGTTTATAGTAGAACCTATGGAGGTCGCCAAGATGCCATTCGAATTGTTTGGTGCACTAGACTTCTGTTTTGATGGATTATATTTTTTGTGCTATCGTTGCACTTTAATATGATGAACAACAGCTCAATTCTATTATAGTGGGTTAAATTGAAGGTTTGACCAAGCCTCTGGGTAATTGTACTCCACCCCGAGTTAGGTCGTGGCTGTTTGAGTAAAGTACTTTAAACTAGAGAGGCAGCTCAGGCAGTCCAGGCCAACACAGGAGAAGGCTGTCAGCTCATGTAGCAAAAAGGCAAGTACCATGAGGTTAGGACACAGTTAAAGAAAGCAACCTTGACGTGGTGACTGGTTAAAATAATTTGGCCCACTATTGAATAAGTGTTTTATTCATCCAGGGTTTAGCGACTGTTATAGGAACAACTTAGGGAAGGTAGCCATATACAATTAGACTTGTGTGTGTGACTTTAATACGGATGTACAACAGCACGATTTTCTATATATTGTATCTAAATTCTGCAAATGAAATTAAATGCTTTTGGCACAATCTCTAATCTAAGAACAAACAAACTTTGGTTATACATGTAAGAACAGAAATAGCTAAACGTGAAGGTTCTGGATCCTCGGAATTAAACAAGACATAGGCAGCGTTCTGACTAGTAAATTATGACTTATTCCCATAATGGCAATCAATGCATTAATGCGCCAAAGGTTCATGATGATTTTATTTCTAGGTATGTATTTTCACCTATTACATTTATTTATTCGTTCTTTGCGCATGCCAAAAGCTTAGGGTTTGGTTGGTGCTGGAAACAAGCAGCTTCAAAGCACCTCTGGGCAGCGCTCGCTGCTGGTGACTAGGTGTCGCACGAGAAGAAGCAAATTCCCATGAGAACTTTTGAGGTGAGGAGCAAATATTTTTTCACTTTCATACGAGCTGTTCAACGCCGATGAGTAGCTCTCTGACTCTCCGATCGAGATCTGGGGGGTATAGAGATTTCTTTACTGTAAATACCTTTAAAGGACGATACAAGCCCCAACTTTAAGTGATTAATAGCAGATCAATGAACCAGGTAGATTAAAAAAAGTAAACCTTTTAAACTAACTTTTTTAGTTACAAAAAAAACCCCAAAAAACACTTATGCCACAGTAGTGTTTTGCTATTTGGAAAAACTGTAATGACTGACAAAACGTTTTTTTAGGATGTGAAAAATGTACTTAGAGTTTTTTTATTCTATAGATATAAAGTGGTCAAGAAAATAAGTAGATCTATTTACTGCCGTTTGAGCAGTTGTTATTAACAAGGAATGGAAAGAATATGTGCAGCTATCCCTATTAAATAGGGTATTATAACATTTATTGCGCAGCCTGCCTGAACATCTTTAGATAACAGGCAATGCTATGGAAACCCATTGATTTAAAGCAGATTACACATATACCCACATTGCTCCAAATTTCTTTTACCAGAGAACAGAAAGCCTTAAAAACACTGTTTTACATGCATCTATACGTGAAAATAGGTTATTTAAATTGTCAAAATGGGAAATTGATATTCTTCCAACCACAATTGTACATTTTGTGATCTGCCCCCATATTTCTTTTAGAGATCCAAGCTAAAGTTCTTATATTTCAGCTGTCAATCAAGTTCTGCTCTCAAAAAACTATTCTTCTGTGAGTCGTTTTACTGTCGCTGGAATGGTGACCTTGAGTGTGACAGTTGGAATGTTGTTGCGGTATGCCGGCTTGGGACAGTGTTGTGGAAACACGGCAGTCGGATGATGAATGTGGAGAGGTTTTAAAGCGGGAGGGGGATCTGCTCCAAACAAAAACTTGTGCTGGCAAAGTAGGCATGCAGCACAACATGCAAATCAGGACAAGGTTCCTTAATGTATTCATTCCAGATTCCGCTGAGAAAGTCCTTTTGTTCTTCTCGTGTCCTCACTTGCCCGGTAAACTTCGAAAGCATGCTTTTTCTCTGTACAAACCCAGCACCGACTTTTGCCAGAGGGTATTGGGGCGTCCCTCCATCTACCACGACCCAAGCAGAGAACCCGACATCCAGAAGTGCTTGTTTTGAGAAAATGTTACACCTCAATCTTTTGGTTCCAGACCTGTTCTCTTTTGCCCTTAGTTAGTTTAAATCACAAACAAAGTATCGAATGACAAGTGCAGATGAAACCTAAGCTTGAAAATGTTTTCAATACCAGCCAGAGCTACCTTAACCAGAGAACATTGCAGAATTCCGTGGCCGTACGGGAGGGAGAGAGACACACTCGTACACTTCAATGTGCTCTTACCCATTGAACCAAACTCTTGCCTAGCCTGCAAATCCACACAATCTAAGAAGATGTTTATACGCTGCATTATAAAAAAAAAAAAGAATCGATAGGAGCTCAGCAAAAAACATAGTTTATCCATAGAAATGTAGTGAGAAAAAACTAACAAATCCATTTAGACAATGCCAAGGTAATGTAGAAAAAAGACCATTATACTTTAAAGGTCCTGTACACCTGGTTAAAATGACTGTGTGCTATTCAGTTTATTGAAGAACGGGAGGTAAAGGGCCGTGTCTTACCTCCTGTTTTTTTCAATAAAACGTGCAGGAGGCGGGAACAAAGGTAAGCAATTACTCGTCTCTTCTCTTTTGCTGTTCCTTATCAGGTCCCGGACATCTGTATTCTATGGGCACCGAGTGCTAAGTAAATCGAGACTGTCAGAGGAAGCGGGGAGAGGCTTACTCTGCAGGTTTCTCTACTTGTTCCCGGCATCAGCTTTTTTGAAGAACGGGAGGTAAGACACAGTCCTTTACCTCCCGTTCGACAATAAACCAAAAGTCATTTTACCAAAAGGGTGACTGTCGGTTATCTGCCTGCAAACCCAACTGCTATTACCAGTTTATTACGTGCGTTTGTAATCATATGTGTCTTTTTATGTTATGAAAAAGGCGTATCTGGACTCCTCCTCTGCTCAATGAGCTTCCTAAGCTTGAGCATGTGTAAAGGAGGCAGCAGGGGAACCAGAAGTCAATACTTGGTTGTGATGTCAGCGTTTAAAAGCCTGATGAAGATGGAGGGAGGAGCCGCTTACTCTGCAGGAATGGAGGCAATAATATACTTACTGAAATATATTGCAATAATACTGTAATAATACGGTGAGAATATATCAGTTGCGGTTGAAGGGCAGGCATAGACATTGTGACCAGTTTTTGTTCAGGCTGGCCATGCTTACGTTCCCCACGCTGCCTTTCTCACGCGCTTTGTCCTCGGACCTTTTCGTGGCCCCTCTCTTTCTCAGCCTCCCGGCCCTTGCCGAGTGCTTCTCTCGCATGTGCAACGCTTCCCGATATCGGGCGCGTGGACCAGCTCAGCATTCTAGTATGGTGGTATATATTCTGTTCCTACGGATGATTATGGTGACTTAGCCCGTGCTCACTCACTCACGGATGTGTGGCCACTCTTACCTCATTACGGGCCCTCACTTAGATTCTTCCTGTTTGTTCAAGCCCTCGGGTTTGATTTCAGTATTCGAGCATGACCACCGGGCCTTGATATCACTCTCTGTTTGTACTAGTCTCCTATCGCTAGATGGTTCGCCAGTAGCATATCGCCGTTGCTTGTGTGACTGCGAGTCCATGTCTAAGTGTCTTCCCAGGTAATCCTTCGTGCGAAATCGGCACGTTGCCAGTCTTGGTCACACCCCGACAGAATTCTCGCGCAGTCGGCCATCACACTTACTTCGAGATTTACCGACCTTGCAAACTCTTTCTATCCGATTAATGTCATTGTGGTGTTGGTTTTGCGCCCCCGTCTCGGCTTAGCAAGGCCTTGCGTGCTGTGTCAGTCTCCATTCTTTTATGTTAGTGACGAAGTCTCTGGCCGGTGTGACGGAGGGCGCGCCGCCACTGTTGAGGTCCGCCGTTCCCGTCAGGAGTATGTCTGATGTGTGTGACTGTGTATGCAACAAAAGCTGTGTCACCATTTGCTGTCAGCCGTATTTGGCTTTATTCTTATTTCTTTGATTAGTTTTTTGTGCGATTTATTCGGCCCCCACCGTCCACACCCTTTCCCACATTTATGATCCCTGTCACAACTAGTCATCTGTCTTACCCACACTCCCCGGGTGTTGTACCGCCTTGCTCGTTATGGCTTTCATATGGGCCAGATTGGCACCTTTTCTTAAGACACTTTCCCCCTTCGGTCCCTCCCTCGCGTTTCGCTACCGGACCTCGCTGACCGCGTGTTGCGAGACTGCAGCAGAGGGACGAAAGATAGAGACTGAGGGCAGTGACGTTAGCCTGATGGGAGCTTTCGCCGCGCAGCGATCACGAGACCGGTCCCCACCCTTTCCCACGATCCGAGGCGGGTGTGCACTTGCTTTCCTCCTTTTTTTTATAATTTACGGGAGGCTAACAGGCTCATTACAGTGCGGAAGCGGGCGCGAGCAGATGGCGGTTGAAGTCAGTCCGGCTTGGTGGAGCTTTCAGCATACAGCTACGCTAGAGCTCCTAGAGACTCGATCTGAGGGCCACCTAAGGAGTGTGCCCGGTGCCCCGCGCGGTTTTCCTCCACCCTCCGGGGGCTTGTCCCCGACGGGCACAGGCGGGCTGCCCCAGCGATGAGCCGCGCCCGGAGATGCCAGACGGGGAGAAGGTGCAGTACGCATGCCAAACTGCTCCGGAGGCCAGGTTAAGAGGCCGAGTCCTATATGGACTCTGCTATCCTCCTGGTGGGCAGTTTTTGGCGAATTGGGGGGGGACTACAGAGAACCAGGATGGAACTGCTGATCGTGAGGTAACGGCTACGCTGCCCTACATGATGGTGACAGTAGGGGGGGGGGGGGAGTATCGTTTGGGGGTGGGACATGCCCTGTAACTACTGTCTCCCAGCAAAGCACCTAAGGCGCAGGGAGAGTAGGACTTGTGAGCTAGCCACCTCCAGTCATTATGGGGGGTCCTCGCTGCTCACAGTCGCCCCACCCCGCCCCCAGCACATACATTGTTTTTTGTCAATTTTTTTTTCTGCCCCAGGCTAAGTTGTGCCACCCCCTCCGGATCCGCCCCCCCTCTTTGTCCGTGTCCCCCTCCCGTATTCTAGGATAATTGCTGAAACTGGGCAGAAGCGTTTGGGGTTGTTGTCTGCACACAGCAATGGTGGGATGGAGGACCCCCATCTTGTGTTAGCCATATCCATGTGATTCCCCCTTGCTCTTTTATTTTTTTCCCCCCCCCCCCCCCCCCTTACCCCCATCCCGCCACCTCGCTGGCACCTGGCTTCGTATTGTCTCTCAGTCGGCGCCCTAAACAAACAACTACAGTTCTGCTCATTACGGCTCCTAATATCACTCTTTCTCCTCGACTTTCCCGTTCATACGAGCGTGCAACTGTGATAGACTCCCCGCCACCGGCCTCCTGACCGGCCCCACCTATTTTTCTCGACGGGCCCCAAGAGTCCACATATTACTTGCTTGTGCAGTTCCCGCTGAACTCGTCGCCGCGCTTCCCGGTTTTCCTAGTCATTTCCGTCCCCCTTAACACCACCTAACTTTTAATTCTGTGGATGGACATCCCGTTTGGAAAAGTTTACGCAGCAGGCCTCCCATTCGAAAATCAGCGCTCCCGCGACATATGACTGTGACCCTCTTCGTCCCTTGCACACGCCGGAACCAGTACCAGGTCCTTTGTGCTGATCCAACCCACCCATTGCCACCAGGGGACGGTTACCAGTTTCCTTGGCAGAAGTTGCAGCCCTCCCTGCTGTGGACGGGCTGCAAAAGCACCGCACTATAAACATACTTAAAAAACGGTCATCTGGGTTATACACCTCCCCCCACCCAAATTCCCCATACACTGATTCGTTAGATCTCAACAAAAATGGTGCCTAGTATGATGTTGTCCACACCTCTTTAAATACTATATGGCATGCTAGATCACGCATTTGGTAACATGGCAAGGGACATGAACTGCCTCAGATGTGTGCTATCACAAAATCTACCAACAAAAACCAAGCCCCCTAGCACATTAGTAACTATAAAATATGGAGACAATAAAACAGAGATAAAAAGCTCATCAAGAGACTCCCTCTCTACTGAACAATCACACATAACCCCTCTATAAAACAGGATACCTAAAAAAAAGGGTACACTTTGGTGGAGAAAATACAGGCAATTACAGGACGAACCCACTTTGGGACAACGTTTAGGTAAACAATCAATAGATGGATGAACTTACAAGCAAATATGGACCGGGTACCCCCCAAGGGGTGACTACCAACACCTTCAAATATGTTATCTATTGCACCAAAAGAATGGATAAAAACTACGTATTTATACTGACAAAATTTTTGAACAACTTGCTCCAAAGAGCCAAATACTAAAAAACATCCCAAGTAATATATATAAGAAACTAAACACACCAAACAAGGGCAAATTATGGGATCCAATTGGCACAGGAAGTCAGAACTACAAGAGGAAATAGGGATCAAGAGAAGGGAGATATAAAATTAAAGGAAGCCTGGATATAGCTCTAAAAACACGTCTTTGAAAAGTTATGTATAGAATATATAAAGTCCCCACTGATTAGCAAAAAATATATCCAGAGTTTCAGCCTCGTTGTGTAGGGGCTGGTACACAAAGGGGAAAATTTTATGGTGGGATTGCCAAATAGTACATAAGGCCCTATGGATAATCTTGTATTACAAGATATCAGGACAACTGTGATGGATACTGTTAAACCTACACCAAAGGGTGGCAGTCTTGGCCCAAGAGAACCCAACGACGATTTTAGTAAACGGCACTTAAACAAAATTATACACCAACACAATGTTGGCCACCAAAAATCCATATAGGGGCCTCCAATGCGCAAACCAACAACATCCGGGACTTTAAAACAGTACTTCATAAAATCACTTCTTATAATGATAATGAGAGAATTTTATTTCTATATATATATACTGCATGGATTCCATGAATCTCCATTCCTTCCAAAATCTGATCTCTCTGGGACTAAGGCACGCATGTTGAAGAAGTTATTTGTTTTAATCATAATTTTATATAGCTAAAAAATCAGACCGAAAAACTCTCTCCTAACTGCAAAACAGGAAAAGTGTTAACTGTGAGTTCCGTTATATGAATATTAATCGACATAATGTTAAAGGACAAACTATAACACCCTCCCTTCGTATCCTATTCCTCCCATAGGCTGCCTAGTACCCAGGGGGAGGACCTAAATAATCGATTTAATAGTCCCTTCACCCTGGGTACTTTTCCCTAACTCCTGCAAATACTTACCCCAAATTGCTTCGCCTGGAGTTCGCTCCATTCCTCCGCTCTCCGGCTCATTAGTACAGTCGCGAGGCAGCCAATAGGAAGATACGTCTCTGCAACGGAGGCCGTGTCTTCCAAGTGGTGCCTCGCGACGTCACCGGACAGTAGGAGACTTTAGAGGTGGAAACAGTTGTTGGATCGCAAAGCAGATTTGCCGGACAGTAGTGCAGGAGTTAGGCAAATTGTACCCAGGGGATGAGGACCCTCTTTAGCGATTTTAGGTCCTCACCCTGGGTAATATGCTGCAGTGGACGGGGAAAAGGTGAGGTATCATTGTCCTTTAATGATTAAATCTGTCATGAAAATGAACAAATAACTACATGCCAAGTTAAAATGTTGTAAAGAAAATTTATTGTATGAAAAAAGGAAAAATTGTCAAAATCTAATAAAAATTATTGAACACTACAACAAAAAAAACAAAAAGTTAAAGAGAAACCTTTAGTAAATGATTTGCCCAGCACGAGAGAAAGCACTGCAAAAAAACTATACAAGGCTGCTGAAGGAGTAAGATTTTATTATATTAAGCAGGTCCGATAATAAATAAACTAGCATTTCAATACCTTTATTTTACATAACAAAAAGGCAATGAACGAGCCAGCAATTGTCAATTTAGGGGTTTTAGTTTAAAGGGCGAACTCTAGTCCAAAAATGACTTTAGGTAAATTGATAGAAATTGCTCTCCTGAGAATTTTTGCAATGTATTTTCATTGTTTATTTTGCATAGTTTTGAAGATATTTACATTTTGTGTGATATGGCAGCAGCATCACCAGGTCCCTCCCCTGCACTTCCTGATTCCTGTCAGTAAATCTGCCCTGTGTCTTCTCCTCCCCTTTGCAGCCCCCCTGGTCCCTCCCACTCATGGACCTCATTTTCCCTCCAGTTGCAGGCCCCCCTTGGCCTATTCTCTTACAGCCCCATGTGGCCCCGCCCACTCACGGGGGCACAAGCCCCCGCCCACTCGCGGGTGCCGTGGGCCACTCAGACCCCCCCCTACAGAAAACTCTGTGGAAACAGCCTTTTCAGGCAGAGTGAGAAATCTGGCTGAAAAGGCTGTTTTCACATAGTGGGAAAGAAGGGCTGTAGATTCCCTTACCTACTCTGTCAGGACTTCACACAGCAGAGAGGAGGAGGGACTTCCTGTCTCCCTCACACACTGAGGGAGTCTGAAGCTGCGCTCGCCGGTGGCACTGCGCAGGAGAAGCCTTAGGAATGTCAGCCTCCCACCCATTAACTTTCTGGTCAGTCACTTCTTTATATCTTGGGCTGTGGAGCACGTAGCGAGGTGGTTGATGGCTAATTTTAAAGGTAAGAAACACCCCACTTTGCAGTTATTGATTTGTTAAAAATGTTTGGAATCATGTATGATTTTTGTTCCACTTCTCACGTGTACACAACTTTGTATTGGTCTTTCATGTGGAATTCCAATAAAATTGATTCATGTTTGTGGCAGTAATGTGACAAAATGTGGAAAACTTCAAGGGGGCCGAATACTTTTGCCAACCACTGTAGACAAAGGCACACAATAACACAAATGGCCTACTAGTTAATACCTATGCCTTGTTGTTTTGTTCCTTTCACCCCCAAACACCCCGGTCCACTCCCCCAGACACCCCGTTACTCTCCGCAGCCTGTTCCTCTCGCCCACACACCCTGTTCCAAACACCCTGTTCCTCTAGCCCACACACCCCGTTCCTCTCGCCCACACATACTATCATTCTCCCCCAGACACCCCATACCTCTACGCCCCACTCAACCTCGTTCCTCTCGCCCACACACCCCGTTGCTTTTGCCCCCAGACACCCCGTTCCTTTCACCCCAGAGACCCAGCTCCAGACACCCCCTACCCCTCGCCCCCAGAACCACTTCCCCCGCCCCCAGACCACCACATTCCCGCCCCCCCGCCCCAGACACCACCTTCCCTCGCCCCCAGACACCACCTACCCTCGCCCCCAGACACCACATTCCCCTCACAATCAGCAGTGTTACTCTCCAGGGCCTACTTCTATTTACATGCCAAGGAGGTAAGTGTGGGAATGAGATACAGTTCATAATTACAAGGTCCAGAGTCTCCAGAATCATCACTTACACTCACGTTTCCTTTCGTTCTCGTTGGTTCTTTACCCCCATATCCATCACTGCCCGACACACATTCCCCTCGCCCCCAGACAACCACGTCGCTCACAATCGTCAGTGTTACTACTCCAGGGCCTTATTCTATTTACCTGACCAGGAGGTAAGTGTGGGAAGATGGGAATGAGACAGGTTAATAATACATGGTCCAGAGCTCTCCAGAATCAATCACTTACCCTCACGTTCCATTTCCGTCTCTGTTTGTTTTTCGCCCACCCATACCCTTCACTGGACCCTTGCACAGGAAAAGCGTGAAAGCTAGATCCGAGTGCTGAAAGGAGGGGCGGGAGAGCATTGCAAACATGTGACAGTCACATGATGGGGCGGAGTTCAGCTGGTTCCATAGCACCGGAGGAGATAGCTGTGATATTTCTGTGGGTATAAGCCAGGTATGTTCCTGCATATGGACGCCACAGGAGTAATGTGTAGTCACACGGGGACCTAGCACTTTGTTGGTGGTGCAACACCAGCAGAGAGATGTTTATTGTGTGTAAATGAGAAAAGAGATAGGATTTATTTCAAATGGTATGTTAACTTTGCACAGTGATGTCTTGGCTTGTGGGGGTTAGGGGTGCCAAGTGGAACGCCACATGGTGGTGGCCGTGGGGTCAGGAATGGTATTGGGGGCACATGTGGGTTCAGTGGGGGGCACAGGAGACACATAGTGTTGGTGCTATGGAGTGGTTAGAGTGTTGGTCTCAGGGAAGAGCCATGGTATTGGCAACTGTGTGTCAGGTGTGTGGGGCGTCAGGTAAACATCAAGGTGTTGGCCTGGGGTGTTCGTTTGTGGACTCAGTGAAGCACATGGTGTGAGCTATGGGGGGTTACAGGTGTGTGAGGCTCAGGGAGCGCATGGTGGGGTCACAGGAAACACAAGTGTGGGCTTAGGGGGGTCAGGAGTAGGATGGCATGAACTCGACCCGAGTTCAGCCGAACTGTTCGAGTTCGAACGGACCCGGACTTCTCGAACTATCTCGGTCGCGGGACTTCGATATTCCGCCGACTTCGATGATTATCGAATGTTCAGAATCGAATCCGCACCGAGTAAAATGTCATTGGTATCTAGGTGCGAACATCGAATCTGAGTAAGCTCCATTACAGCCTATAAGCGAGCATCAATCTGCTAGTAAATGTCCATATGTTATTCGATGTTGAGCGAAGCTCGAAAGTAGCGCGCGCTGAGAGTAAAATCGATTTTACGAAAGTCCTGGTATTGGAACATGTCCCCAGACCATTCCCAGGTCCCACAGCCATTTACATTAAGTTACCATTAATATTTTAGTTGTATTTGACTCAAACTATTTGCCTCCCATTGACTTTAATGGGTCCTTTTTTCGAACTTTCAAACTTTCACAATAGTTCGAAAGTTCGAAAACGGACCGAACTTTCAATAGTTCGACCATCTCTATTCAGGAGTGTTGGTCTCAGGGAAGCACATGGAATTTGCTATGGGGGTCCAGGTGTGAGGCCAAGGTAAGCAGACTGTGTTGGCTATGGGGGTTCAGGAGTGTGGGGCTCAGGGAAACACATGGTATTGGCTATGGTGGTTCAGGTGTGAGGTGCAGGGAAGCACATGGTGTTAACTATGTGGGTTCAGGTGTGTGAGGCATAGGGAAGCACATGTTATTGGCTAAGTGGGTCCAGGTGTGTGAAGCTCAGGGCAGCTCATGGTGTTGGCTATGGGGGGTTCAGGTGTGAGGCACAGGGAAGCGCATGGTATTGTCTATGGAGGGTTCAGGTGTGAGGCTCTGAAGCGCATGGTATTGGCAATAGGAGTTCAGGTGTCTGATGCTCAGGCCAGCACATGGTGTTGGCAATGGGGGATCCAGGTGTGTGAGAAACTGGGATGCACATGGTGTTGGCTATGGGGGCTCAAGGAATGGTATTTACAATGAGGTTCAGGTGTTTGTGGTTCAGGGAAGCACATGGTGTTGGCTATGTGGGTTCAGGTGTGTGAGGCTCAGGGAAGCACATGGTATTGGTAATGGGGGCTCAGGAGTGTGAGGTTCAGGGAAGCACATGGTATTGGCAAAAAGGGGTTTGGGTGTGTTCGGGCAGTGCATGATGTGGGGCACAGGGATGCACAAGGTGTTGGCTAGGGTGTTCAGGAGTGTGGGGGCTCAGGGAAGCGTATGGAATTGGCTATGGGGGTCCAGGTGTGAGGGACATGGAAGCACACAGTTGGTTATGGGGGTCCAGGAGTGTGAGGCTCAGGGAAGCATATGGTATTGGCAACAAGGGTTCAGGAGTGTGAGGCTCAGGGCAGCGCATGGTGTGGGGCACAGGGTGTTGGCTAGGGGGTTCAGGTGTGTGGGGCTCAGGGAAACACATGGAATTGGCTATGGGGGTCCAGGTGTGTGAGGCTCAGAGAAGCCCATGGTATTGGCAATAGGGGTTCAGGTGTCTGATGCTCAGGACAGCACATAGTGTTGGCAATGGGGGATTCAGGTGTGTGAGACACTGGGAAGCACATGGAGTTAGCAATGGGGGTTTAGGAATGTGAGGCTCGGGCTTAAGTGCATGGTATTTGCAATAGGGGTTCAGGTGTGTGAGGCTCAGGGAAGCACATGGTGTTGGCTATGTGGGTTCAGGTGTGAGGGACTCTGGGAAGCACACAGTGTTGGGATTCTCACACAAGCACATGTTTGCTATAGGGATTCAGGTGTGTGAGGCACAGGGAATTGAAAGTTGTATTGGCTATGAGGGTTCAGGTGTGTGAGGCACATGGAAGCACATGGTGTTGGATATGGAGGTTCGGGTGCGAGGCACATGGTGTTAGCTATAGGGGTTCTGGTGTGTGAAGCACAAGGAAGAACATGGTTTTGGCAATGGTGGTTCAGGAGTGTGAGGCTCAGGACAGTACATGGTGTTGGCAATGTGCTTCTTTGTGCCCCACACACCTAAACACCCCATTGCCAATACAATGCACTTCTCTGAGCCCCACACTCCTGAACCCCCATAGCCAACACAATGCGCTTCCCTTAGCCTCACACACCTGGACCCCCAATGCCAACACCATGCTCTTCTCTGTGCCCCTCAAACACCTGAACGTAGCCAACAGTGTTTGCTGCCCTGAGCCTCACACACCTGAACCTCTTAATGCCAATACCATGTTCTTCCCTGAGCCTCACACTCCTGAACTCCCATTGCTAATACCATGCACTTCCCAGAGACCCACACTCCTGAACCCCCATAGCCAACACCTTGTGCTTCTTTGTGCCCCACACACTTTAACCTCCATAGCCAAAACAGTGTTCCTTCATGAGCCTCACACCTTAACCCCCATAGCCAACACCATGTGCTTTACTGGGACTTACACACCTGAACCCCCATTGCCATTACCATGCTTTTCCCTGAGGCCCATTCTTCTGAAACCCTATAGCCAACATAATGTGCTTCCCTGTGGTCCACACACCTGAACCCCCATTGTGACGGAACTACAGCTCTCAACCTCAGACCAAACAGAGCTTTCCCAGCTCACAGGGTCAAAACCAGGTTGAGGGCTGCCGTCACTTACCATATACCACTTACCAGGTATATAAAACACTGCCACCACCCACTCACTGATGGCTGTGGGAGCCAATACCAGTGATGATACCATAACTCTCAACCTCATACCAAACAGAGCTTTCCCAGCTCACCGGGTCAAAATCAGGTTGAAGGTTGTCGTCACTAACATACACCCCTTACCATGTATATAAACTACTGCAAAAACCCACTTACTAACGGCCGTGGGTACAGATACCAGCCTTAACGGCTATAAATGTAAAATAATACAAAATACTGGTACACTCGCTGCCACACTCAGGCAGGAATAGTACCAGATAATACAACAAATACTAAATGCAATTACTACACGTAGCATCTCAGAGGACAGGATTCTTACTTAGTTCTGTTAGAACAAGGTGTTGGCTAGGGTGTTCAGGAGTGTGGGGGCTCAGGGAAGCGTATGGAATTGGCTATGGGGGTCCAGGTGTGAGGGACATGGAAGCACACAGTTGGTTATGGGGGTCCAGGAGTGTGAGGCTCAGGGAAGCATATGGTATTGGCAACAAGGGTTCAGGAGTGTGAGGCTCAGGGCAGCGCATGGTGTGGGGCACAGGGTGTTGGCTAGGGGGTTCAGGTGTGTGGGGCTCAGGGAAACACATGGAATTGGCTATGGGGGTCCAGGTGTGTGAGGCTCAGAGAAGCCCATGGTATTGGCAATAGGGGTTCAGGTGTCTGATGCTCAGGACAGCACATAGTGTTGGCAATGGGGGATTCAGGTGTGTGAGACACTGGGAAGCACATGGAGTTAGCAATGGGGGTTTAGGAATGTGAGGCTCGGGCTTAAGTGCATGGTATTTGCAATAGGGGTTCAGGTGTGTGAGGCTCAGGGAAGCACATGGTGTTGGCTATGTGGGTTCAGGTGTGAGGGACTCAGGGAAGCACACAGTGTTGGGATTCTCACACAAGCACATGTTTGCTATGGGGATTCAGGTGTGTGAGGCACAGGGAAGAAAGTTGTATTGGCTATGAGGGTTCAGGTGTGTGAGGCACAGGGAAGCACATGGTGTTGGATATGGAGGTTCGGGTGCGAGGCACATGGTGTTAGCTATAGGGGTTCTGGTGTGTGAAGCACAAGGAAGAACATGGTTTTGGCAATGGTGGTTCAGGAGTGTGAGGCTCAGGACAGTACATGGTGTTGGCAATGTGCTTCTTTGTGCCCCACACACCTAAACACCCCATTGCCAATACCATGCACTTCTCTGAGCCCCACACTCCTGAACCCCCATAGCCAACACAATGCGCTTCCCTTAGCCTCACACACCTGGACCCCCAATGCCAACACCATGCTCTTCTCTGTGCCCCTCAAACACCTGAACGTAGCCAACAGTGTTTGCTGCCCTGAGCCTCACACACCTGAACCTCTTAATGCCAATACCATGTTCTTCCCTGAGCCTCACACTCCTGAACTCCCATTGCTAATACCATGCACTTCCCAGAGACCCACACTCCTGAACCCCCATAGCCAACACCTTGTGCTTCTTTGTGCCCCACACACTTTAACCTCCATAGCCAAAACAGTGTTCCTTCATGAGCCTCACACCTTAACCCCCATAGCCAACACCATGTGCTTTACTGGGACTTACACACCTGAACCCCCATTGCCATTACCATGCTTTTCCCTGAGGCCCATTCTTCTGAAACCCTATAGCCAACATAATGTGCTTCCCTGTGGTCCACACACCTGAACCCCCATTGTGACGGAACTACAGCTCTCAACCTCAGACCAAACAGAGCTTTCCCAGCTCACAGGGTCAAAACCAGGTTGAGGGCTGCCGTCACTTACCATATACCACTTACCAGGTATATAAAACACTGCCACCACCCACTCACTGATGGCTGTGGGAGCCAATACCAGTGATGATACCATAACTCTCAACCTCATACCAAACAGAGCTTTCCCAGCTCACCGGGTCAAAATCAGGTTGAAGGTTGTCGTCACTAACATACACCCCTTACCATGTATATAAACTACTGCAAAAACCCACTTACTAACGGCCGTGGGTACAGATACCAGCCTTAACGGCTATAAATGTAAAATAATACAAAATACTGGTACACTCGCTGCCACACTCAGGCAGGAATAGTACCAGATAATACAACAAATACTAAATGCAATTACTATACGTAGCGTCTCAGAGGACAGGATTCTTACTTAGTTCTGTTAGAGTACTAGGAGAATCAGATTAACGATTTTATAAAATATCTTTTAATAAAAGAAAAACAAAAACGGTGTGATAATGATTACAAAAATAATTAATAAACAGACCTAAAAACAAGCAACAGTAAAATAAAGGGATAAAAGGAAAAATACTTATATGCTGGTCAAAGTCCAAGTCCTTAAAAGAATAAGTCCATAGATGGTAAAAGAGTTCCTTGGCTCCAAAAAGGTAACTCACTGTAATCCACTTTGATGTTTCATAACATATAAATCAGGAGCCCCTTCCAGTAGCTGTGTGGCTCCTTAAATACCCCCAGGAAAAAGGGGGGCAAATAATTTACCCCCAACCAATCACCAACAGGTGTAGGCTGGACTGAGGGTGTGTCAGATATGTGATTACCTTCGGAAAGACACACCCGCAGTGACAGAATGGCAGAATTCATAATGCTATGGTCCAAGGTGCTACCAACTGGAAATCACTAAATAAGTTATTGTCATGAATTTACCAGTTGATAGACACCAAACATGACAGATATGAAAAATACAGTTGACCACAACGACATAAGGTAGGTTTCCAGGTAAGGTAGTATGTCTACTAAGACATACATACATGATGTTTGGATTGTACTGAATGGTCTCACCTACCTGGAACCATATTTCATATCGGCCCACCATATTCTATTAAATAGGCCGAGTTATGTATATTTTATAGAAATAGGGATTGTGCCTTTATCATACTTAAACCAAAGGTCACATTCCCAGGTCTGTTAGACCTCCTGCTGAGATTAGGAGACTCAAGTCTACTGTATCCTTTAGAAGTAAGGTACAAGGTATAGCAATCCTTGGCACCCTGCTGGGTTTTAAATGATAGAGAAGTACAGAAGAAGGGGGAAAACACAATGTACAAATAAATAAAACAAATGGAATCCTACTATTACTGATATTATATAATTAATAACTATACTAGATCTGCTTACAGCAGGATCCCTATCATGACACCCATAACCCACACTGTGTTTTCCTTTTCATGAGAGCACATGAATCTCAGAGAAGCACATTGTGTTGGGTATGAAGCCTTACACAAAGTTGAACCCTGGATAGCTAGCACCATGTGCTTCTTGTATACCACAAACTCCTCGAGGCACCGCAGGGGTTAAGCACCATCCTCCAGAAGTGGACACTGAGGAGTTGATGGAAGTCAGGCTATGGTGCTTATCTACTTACAGAAGCCCCCTTTTATTAGTGTTGGAGGGAAGTGCCTGGATTCTCCTGGCAGCTTCAAAGTTTTTACAATGAGTAACATATTAATTTCTCTTAGCTATAAGGGGTCCCAGGCACAGCAGAGTCTGAAGCAAAGCCCAAGGACCTCAACGAGAACACGCCCCAAGGATGAGCAAAGCCTTCAAAGAATGGAAACCCTTAGGATGAGCAATATTAAATCTGGAGAGCCCAAACAACCAGGTAATGGAGTTATTGCTCCTTGGGAGAGGACAAAAGGGGGATAGAAAATAGGAAAATAAAATTAGAGGAAAATGATGGATAGCTTTGTTCCAGAGGAGAGAGAGGCAGAAAGGTTCAACAGACAGGGCAGCTAGCTCAAAAGACCTACAAATCTGTGCAATGGCTGGAAGAAAAAAAACTCTTCCATGAGGGGAGGGACAAGGGAACCAAAGAAAGATTCAAAAGTGTGACCTTGAGCATAAGCCAACTGCTGAGTGGGGGGGTTCAGACATGAGTCACCCCCTGAAAAAAGCATGTATATCCCTACTGTGAGATAGATGATGGTGGAAATACACCGATAAGGCAGAAACCTCATCTTTCAGAGAGCCCTGTGAAAGACATTGATCAAGGCCTGTTTCCAGAAAACACAGGACCCCCCTAGAAGAGCACCAAGAAGACCTATTTCTCTGTCACTCCATTGGCAGTCATTCATCAGACTGGGAGGTTCCACCGGACTTAACAGGAAGCGCACAATATAAAAAACCCTCCCATCCTCCACCCCTTTGTCTTTTGTGCATTTCCTGCTGGACTAGGAATCGCATCACTAACATTCTTGATCAAGTGGCTTACCTGCCAGTGTGGCAATCCAGAAGGAGTTCTTTCTGTCCATCTCTCTCTCCTTCTGAAGCTCCTCTTTTAGTTGCACCAGTCTGGTTTGCCTAGAGGAGGGCCTTGTGACTGGGCCTGGGAGTATAAACAGTTAGTTTTTTCCTAGTCAGCATGCGCGTTTGTACTTCCGGTTGTGAACCGGAAGTGACGTTGCGGCCATTTTGACATTTTCAGCCGGATCTTCTTTGAGCTCTGGCGCGGCGGTGACGTCATATTTCAATGCAGTTTTTTGATGGATGAGTCTGGGCTAGTCCCCTCTTGCTCCGGTATAAAGGATTTCGCGCTACATTGACTTCCGTTTTTTTGTAATTCCGGAAGTGACGTCACGCCGGCGAGGTAAACGTGTCTGTTGAGGGAAAGTTTGTGTAAGTCCTGCTACTGACTTACCTGCTATTTCTTGCAGAACCCTTTGACTGCTGTAAAGCCTTCCTTACTGTGCTGCTTGGAACAGCTTCTGTTTTAGCCTGTGAGTATATGCATGCTTATGCTGACATCTATTGCTCAATGATTCATTCTACAGAGTGTCTGTTTATTTACTCTTTTAGATCTTTATAATGGAATCCGACTCTGTGAGCAAAAGTCACCGTCATAAAAAAACTAGGTAAGCCTCAGGTTTGTATAAAAGAGAGAGTACCGGTATATCTATGCACTCATAAATAAATATTTAGAAGTGTCTTTTTTTCTGTTTGGTTTAGTGCCTCTACCTCTGACAAGTCCCCAACGATTTCTGAAGGAGAAATAGAGGGAAAATCTGAGGGAATCCCTTGTGCCCAGGTGGCTTTGCCTGACAAGATATCTATGGATTCCTTGTTGGAAATCATTTAGAAGACTGTATCACAGACAATGGGGAAAAAAAAGCCAGAAGAGAGAGGTTATTTCTCTGTATGTGCAGCAGATTCTGAAGTTAGGAGCAATAAAAGAAGTTCCAATGCAACAAAGGAAAAAAGGTTTTTATTCAAAGATATTTTTAGTTCCAAAAGCATCAGGCGATTTGAGGCCGGTCTTGGATCTGAGGGCATTAAACAAGTTTCTAAGAGTCAGAAGAATCAAGATGGAATCTTTGGCATCAATAACTCAGGCCATACAAAAAGATTGTCGGATCGCAAAAATAGACTTGAAAGATGCTTAAAACCACATTCCCATCATAGAAAATCATTGGAAGTATCTGAGATTTGTGGTGCAGAATCAACATTTTCAGTTTGTTTGTCTCCCCTTCAGACTCAATCAGTCTCCCAGGGTATTTTTGAAGGTGTTGATAGCACTGATTGCAGAAATAAGGAAGTCCAGGATACAGATATATCATTATCTCGACGAAATCCTTGTACTTGCAGATTCAAGACAAGTAGCACAACAGCATGTAGAACAAGTAGTAAAGACTCTTAGTAGATTATGGATGGATTATAAACACATGAAAAAAAACAATTAAATCCATCTCAGGAACTTACCTTCTGGGGGCTCTCTTTGTGACAAAGCAAAACAGAATATTTTTACCTCCGCAAAAGTGTCAAGTTCTAATTCAAAATGTGAAACAAATAAGAAGGGCATCTACAATTACAGTAAAAGGTGTTGGGCTACATGTCGTCATCAATCCCGATGGTAGAGTGGGCCAGATGGGAAATGAGACCTCTGCAAAACTTCCTGTTAAAGACAGTAAAAAATCCGCAATTCAAGTATAAGGATAAGTATATACCTCCAGAAATAAAAAGTTCATTAAGATGGTGGACAAATGTGAAAAATCTAAATGGAGGAAGATTGTTGGAAGATCCAGTAAGGATAACCATCTTGCGTAGGTTGGGGAGCACATTTTTCAGACCAATGCGCTCAAGGCTTTTGGGAAAACCAAAGAGAGACCAGATCCAACGTCCTGGAGATAAGGGCTGTTTGGAAAGCTATAAAAGAGTTTTCTCCAAAGATCACAGGAAAACACGTAAAAATAGTATCAGACAATGCTAACAGTAGCTTACATAAGAAAACAAGGGGGAACGAAAAGTCGAACCCTTCAAAAGGAGATTTTTCCTGTCATTTCATGGACCAAAGAAAATCTGTTGAGCATTACAGCCGTTCACATGCCAGGGTCCTCAAACGTTGTGGCAAACTTTTTGAGCCGAAAAAGCATAGACCCAGGAGAGTGGTGCTTACATGTAAATATATTCAAAACTGTTTGCCGAAGATGGAGGACTCCTCACATCGATCTTATGGCCACGGCAGAAAACAAAAAATGCTGAAATTTTTTCTCCAGAGGGCTGGACCCTCAGGCGTTAGGAAGAGACGTGCTAGCTCAAAATTGGTTGAGTCACTTGCTTTATGTATTCCCTCCAATCCCAATGGTTTGGAAGGTTTTGAGGAAGATAAAACAAGACAAAGCAAATGTCATTGCGATTCTTCCATTTTGGCCAAGGAGGCCATGGTTTCCACTACTAAAATCACTAAGTGTGGAGGAGCCAATGAAGATCCAAACGTTTCACGGATGGCTGTGTCAGGGTCCAGTGAAATATCAGTTGTTGAACAATTTAAATTTGATGACATGGAGACTGAAAGTCTAAAACTATCAAGTTTAGGTTTTCAAGAGGACATTGTAAATTTTCTGCTGCAGTCAAAACAATATTACAGAGTGTGGGGAAAAAGTTTGCTATTTTGTAAAAATTATAATGTAATTTTGAAGAATGTAGATGGTGCTATATTAGTCAAATTCCTCTTCCTTGGAGTTCAGATGGGTCTGGCTTACAATACTTTGAAAAGTCAAGCGTCTGCAATTTCTGCTCAAATGTATAAAGAATGGGCAGCAGATAATCTGGTAACAAGATTCTTTAATGCATTAATCAGGATTAGACCACAGATAAGATCTGCATGTCCTGTTTGGAGTCTTCCTATAGTTCTTTAGGCATTGACAAATAAGCCATTTGAGCCAATTGAATCTGCATCCTTGTGGCACTTGACTCTTAAAGTTATAATTTTGGTGGCGGTCACCTCTGCATGTCGGGTGGCAGAATTGGCAGCTCTTTCAGCCAGAGAGCCATATACTGTTGTGTTCCACGACAGTCATTTTAAGGCCTGCCTTTGACTTTGACCAAAAGTAGTTAATCAATCTAGAGATCGCTTTGCCATCTTTTTGCCCACAACCAAAGAATTCGAAGGAAGAAAGATTACATTCCTTGGACTTGGTGAGGCTGATATCGTACTACTTAAAAATTACAGAACCTTGGAGAAAGACGGATAGGCAATTCGTCATTCCAAGAGGAAAAAGAAAAGGTCAAGCTCCTACAAAAAGAACGCTTGGTAAATGGATCGTGTTGGCCTTTGCAAAAGCATACGAAATCAGAGGTGAGGCAATACCACATGGATTAAAAGCTCACTCTACAAGGTCAGTCTCTACCTCCTGGGCGTTGGAGGCCAAAACTTCACTTGGAAAAATTTGTGAGGCAGCAAATCGGTCTTCGTGGAAAACCTTCATTAGACATTACCGTATGTACGTATTGTCAATTCAAAAGACGCAGTTTGGACGCAGAGTCCTGGAAGCTGTACTACAAAAATGACTGTAAAAATTGTAGAATAAATCTTATTTTGTGTTCACTATATATTTGTCCCTCCCTCTTTATCTGCTCTGGGAATTCCCAGTCTGGTGAATGACTGCATATGGAGTAACAGAGAAAACAGGAAATTGTATCAACTTACCAGTAATTTCTGTTTCTTGTCACTTTCCATGGCAGCATTTACTAGAATTCTCCCTCCCTGGTTCTATTATTTGTTTTATTATTATTATTTCCTATACAGCTTTAGAACAAAAGACAAAAGGGGCGGAGGATGGGAGTGCTTTTTATATTGTGCGCTTCCTGTTAAGTCCGGTGGAACCTCCCAGTCTGGTGAATGCTGCCATGGAAAGTGACAAGAAACAGAAATTACTGGTAAGTTGATACAATTTCCTGTTTTTTTCCAGTAGGAATCATGTAAGAGAGAGTGCTGCATTTACGGAGGACTGGATGAAAGAAGGGACATTCAGGTTGCCAAAGGTCTCCCAGATGATATCATCGCACCCAGAGCCAACCAACAGATGCCAAACTCAAAAAAGAGACCCTCTAGCATTAGGGGTGGGTGCCCTAGTACTACCCTGGCGATTTAGTCTGGTGTATGCCTTCCCACTGATTGCTATGTTCTCCAGGCTACTAAAGAAGGTCAAGATGAAGGGAGGCCCAGCAGACCCTGCTTTTCATACTTCCTCATCTCTACATGGCGACGGACAGCCTTCAGCTTCTCGAGATACCCAACCTTCTGTATTGTGGTCCCTGGCTTCACTCCAACTGTCTATGCCTATACACTTGGAGACTGAATATGCGATCCTGAGGCTTTGGGGTCCACTGCAGTTATCCCTGCCATGCTGGTGGCCATAAAACCTCCACTGCAAAAACCTCCAATAGGGTATGGCAACACTACTCCTCTTGGTGCAGGGAATGAGACCTCTCAAGATCATTCTTACTCTCCATGATTCTACAGTTCCTTCAGTCCGGGTCTCAACAAGGGTCACTTTTTTGCAAGATGTGTCTCGCATTCGTCCTCCCAAGAGTGTGACTACTCAGCCATAGGACCTAACTTTGGTCCTCCAGCCCTAGGGTTGCCTCCCTTCAAGCCTTTGGAGTCTCTCTCTGACTCTCTGGTCTTGGAAAAATATTTTTCTTTTGGTCGTTTCCTCGATACACTAAGCATCTGAGTCGGCTGCTTTCTCGATAGACTCTCCTTGTTTACAGTTCTTGCTAGACAGGGCAATTCTGTGGCCATACTCCGGCCTCTTGTCTAATGTGGTCTTTGCCTCTCACCTCAATAAGGACATCATTGTCCCTTCCTTATATCCTCATCCTACTAAGTAACGAAAAGCTTCACTGTTTGGATGTGGTAAGGGTTCTTCGTATTTGTCGCCCAGACAAAGGCTTTCCGATCTTCCCAGGCACTCTTTGTTCTCTTGGCGGGACTCCGCTGTGGAGCTAGAGCTTCAGACCCTTGGCAGATGGATAAGATTGGTCATTCTGTTACCATCTTGCTGTGGCTGCTCATCCAAGGTGTGTTGCAGCCCATTCTACGAGGGCAATGGGGGCTTCGTGGGCCACCCGCAAAGGAGCCCCGGTGGATCAGATGTCGCCAACTTGGTCGTCCATTACGACTTTCATCAAATTATATAGACCTCATAGCTTTGCCTCTCCAGAACTGTCCTTGGGGGATTCCGTGTTGCAGGCTGTGGAGGTGTAACTTCTACCCTCCCTAATACTGCTGGAATTTTGGGACGTCCCCGATGTCTCCCTGCGGCTGAAAGAGAAAAGGTAATTTTTATACTTGCGTAAAATAACTTTTTCTGAAAACAAAGGGGGACCCAGGCAGAACCTGTCTGGTTGTGTCAGCTTCGGCTGCTGTTTTCTGAAGTTTGGATTGTTTCCACAAGTTTAGTTTACCTGTTGCTCCTTCACTCACTCTTTGGGACAAATTGGAGGAGGCTTCTGACGCCCAGGTTCTTATAGACAGGGGGCAGAGCCGGAGCCTCATTTCCTAAGAATTGTCCGCTTCTTGGGGTAGGAATTTAACCCAAATGTGCCTGGGTCCCGCTAAGGCTGACAGAGGTATTGTACGTAAGTATAAAAATTCACGTTTTTGAGTGGGCAGTGGCTGAATGACAACATAATAAATGTTTGCGAGTATGTTATGGTTTCAGATTTTACTAGTATTTCTGGTTTGGTGGATACATTGCTACTGGCCCATTCAACAGTTAATGTTATAAACAGCACAAAAATGTTCATGTTGGCACCCACTGGGTGATGTCTTGTCGACTGAAAGATTCTGTTACAATTTTGACTGTGTCCTCATTTATGGTCTCTGGCACATTAAAGGGCATGTCCAGTCAAAAATAAATTGCTACAAATGCTAAGTACTCTGCTTTCAAAATTATAAAGAAATGGCAAAGACAACCCTGAAGGGACCCGGTCCCTCAACGCTCCTCCTCTGCATCTGCCAGTTGCTCTACTTTCAATCTACTTCCTGGCCTGACAGTCACTACCAGTAAGTAGAGCATCTGTCAGCGCAGAGACTCACTGCTCCAGCAAGGGCACAGGTCAGAAACTGTGAATGTGTGAGAAAATGTGAAACTAGGGTTTGGGGGGAGGGTGCTCTGCATTTATATCGATTTTTTTTTTTTTTTTTACTGAAAATACACAGCTAATTTAAAATGTACAAGACACTTTTTTTTTGTGACAATACAATTTGACAATTTCTGTCTGCCAAAGTCAGAGGGGAAAGTGACGGGCAGTTTGCTGTAGAAGGAATTGGTCTGAAAATTCATAATTGATGTCTCAACGATGGCATCATGTGGGAATTGGGTGAGAAATGTGCCCAACACAAGAAAAAAGTTATTTACTAAGCAAGTAAAAAAAAACTTTCTTGTCTTTGCAACAAATACAGAAACAAGGAGAACATGGTAGAGTGTTACCAATGTAAGAATTGGTTCCATTGTGTGAAAGTAAAAAAAAAAAGGCAAATGTGACTTCAAAAATAAAGTTTCATTATACAGTTTGTAAATTAAAGTGACAACCAGTCTCTCTTTACATAGGTTTTATATTCTTTTCATTATCTAGTATTTATTAAATAGATATAATTTATGTAAGCACTTTAAGTTAGTTGATACTATAGGGTTTTAAAATGAGCTTTTCTCTTCTCAATACTCTTTTGACCAATCCAATCTGGCAATGCGGGATAAGTAGATACTTGCGGAATTATACCAAAGGGCGCCGTCTATATTGGCCCCCTCCCAACATTATTCTTTATGCTTATATTTTCAGTACTATCTCCCTTCAGGTTGTGTCTGTACTTATATGCCTTCATTCCCCCAACGCTCTGATCTCTGCCCTCCCCTGGAATTGCAAGCTGGGTGTTGGACCGGCAGCCGCGTCTGTGATTGTGTGAGGATTTACCCGATTCTGTGGCGGAGACCCACTTGTACGCAAAGGCACTAGGGCGCAGGATCTAAGTGTAACCAAGTTTTCACCAGATCCCCTAATGGTGGGGATGTTGCCAGGTTGTAGCCCCCAGTACCTGCAAGTACAGACGGTAGAGTCGAGGAACAGGAATGAGGCACAGGACAGGAGCAAGAAACATTGAACAATCAGAAGGCCGGTATGGGAACACATCTAGCACCGGTCTTCTATCTCCACTGGCATTAAAACTCTGGCACCATGTCTGCGCATGCACGTCCACTTCCGGCCATACCAGCACACCCCCAGAGGAAGACCGGCCACCGAGAGACCCCAGGCAGGTAAGGAACTATATACAAAATGACATGTCCGGATCACATCTGTTGCACCTCACTCTCCTGTTCCCACGTGCAGGTAATTTGCCTAATGTTTCGAAAAAATAAGGCGTGCATGCAGAAAAGGTACTGCTACGGCATAATTTATTGCGACATGTTTCGGATCAGTCACGATCCTTTCTCAAGCAAATTACAAACATGTAACATCCTGTTTAAAACCACCATCAAGTTCCACCCCCAATCAAGTGTCCCATAGTGTTCAAATTGTGTTGCACAAAAAGTCCATATTTCTTCTTACCTATTTCAAACATGAAAATACAAGGCATAATTTACATATATTATATCGCAATAAATTATGCCTTATCAGTACCTTTTCTGCATGCACGGCTCCTCAGTTTTTCGAAATAATTGGCAAATTACCTGCACGTGGGAACAGGAGAGTGAGGTGCAACAGATGCGATCCGGACATGTCATTTTGTATATATGAACTTATATTGAATATCCCACAGACACAGACACGGTAGCACACAGCAAGGAGCCAAAATGGCCGAATTAGCGACACCCCAAACAACCTTAAGTAGATTTATGTAGAGTGATGATGAAATTCAACGTATCATTGGAGAAGCGGAAAAGAAATATACCGCAGAACAAAGTCAGACCCATAACTCTGAACCAATAAAAATATGGCTGAATTTACAGAAGAAAGAAGTTAGCCTAATACTGCACCAACACACCTTGGTTCAATATGTGAAACAACAACAAATCCCAAGGGGCTTAAGATCTGAATTAAAACCAGCATTGTGCAAAGAGGATCCAATATATGTAGCCAGGTGGCAAGAGATTTCAAATAAATATAGCCTGGACTTAATGATACTAACAATTGAAAGACTGCAACATAAAATCAACTCAAAGCACAACTATGTAGCACTTATAACCAAGAACAAATAGTGGAAATGGAGAAAAAACATACGAGATCCTGCAGCAGCTGAGAGCTAGCATAATGGAAAGTAAGAATAATAAACAACAGAGAGACTCAGATGATTACGCGCGGGAGCAAGTCTACACATGGAAAGACCGCCCGCCTAGAGCAGACGGAAAATCTTACAGACGCCGACAGCCAAGACAAAGGTGGACCGGACGAAGGATTTCCTCCAGCAGCGGAGAGGATTCTACAACTCCCCAGGACGACCAGCGTTTTTTTAGGATCAGGCAGCCGGGATACAGAAGGAGGAGGGACAGATGTAATAATAGGAAATACACAGGAGAAAATCCCACCCCGCCGGCAAGCTTATCCCAGATAAGCGAGGAAGAACAGGTAAACGGACTGGTAGTCAATATTTCCCCATTAAATCAAGATGAACTTTCCGTGCTGAATAAAGGTCTGGGGTTTGTCCCCACATCTAAAGACGATATGATTAACTGGGAAATGAACTTCTATAAGTTTATTAGACTACTTAAACTACATATGTTGTTTAGAAATGAACCATTTGAAACATTTATGCCTGAGATACACAACCCTACTTTAGATGTGTTTATTAATACAGTATTACAAGAGGTTAATAACATGAAAAAGCCTAAAACTATATGTAACAATTTAATACATGGGGAAAGACAAGCGCTTAAAACCCTGAGGGATAATAAAGAATTGATTATAAGGGGGGCAGATAAGGGAGGGGGAATAGTTGTGTTGGATCGCAATAAATATACCACAGAGATTGCCAACCAACTATCGATACCCGAACATTATAAAGTCTCCCAGACAGACCCCACTTGGGTTATTAAGAAAGAAATAGACGCTTTGATAGAAGAAGCAGCCCTAAATGAAATCATATCAACAAAAGAATTAGCAGGGTTACGTGTAGAACATCCGAGAATTCCAGTTCTATACACACTCCCAAAAATACACAGAAATCTGTGGGACCCCCCGGGTAGACCTATCGTCTCTAGTATAGGTTCTGTATTGGAACCCCTATCCCGGTATGTAGATAGTTACTTGCAACCTTTAGCGCAACGTATTCCTACGTGCCTAAAGGACACGACAGATTTGCTAACGAGACTACAAAAGATTGGTCCTACCACTAATAGAACTGTCTTATGTGGAATAAATTTACAGGCGCTTTACACTTCTATACCCCAAGAAGAGGGATTACAATGTGTAGAAGAGTTGTTACTGAACACAGATTTACCAACACGCAAAGTGTATTTCTTACTAGATTGTCTGCAAATAGTTTTACAAAAAAATTACTTAAGTTCCAAGATCAATACTTTTGGCAGTGCCAAGGCACCACGATGGGTGCCTCGGTAGCGCCATCGCTGGCCAATATTTTTGTACATAGCTTAAAACTTAAGATGTTTCTCCATAACGATAAATACAAAGAATATATCAAAGCAAATTATCGTTATGTAGACGATATTCTGGTAATTTGGGAAGGTCCTTTGGATATACTGTATGAAATGGTTGATCAAGCAAATGAAGTGCATCCTACCATAAAATTTACATACACAGTGTCAGGGGCCAGCCTCCCTTTCTTGGATGTAGTGGTGGAAATAAATAATAATAATTTGATCTGTATCAAAACCGACTGATCGGAATAACCTGCTACATGCCACAAGTTACCCCAGAGTGTTCCACGGTATCCCCAAAGGACAACTCATGAGAGCTAAAAGAATCACTTCAAGAAGTGAACAATATAAAACAGTGGCTAATATGCTGAGTAAAAAGTTCCTAGAACGGGGATACCGGAGAGAAACAATAAACCAAGCAAAGAAAGAGGTAAATAATTTAAGTAGAGAGACATTATTTGAACCAGTAACTCGTAATACAGAAAAAGAAAGGATGACATTTGTCTCTAGATACGGTTCATGTAGTAAAAGAATTGAGCAAATTATCAGAAAACATTGGTCTATATTACAAGCAGACACCGAATATGGCAAGATTTTTAAAGAAAAACCAAGGTTTTGCTACAAAAGAGGAAGCAACATTAAGGATAAATTATGTCCCTCAGACATAATATTAATAACAAACAAAACATGCACAAAAAGGAAGGGTACATTTCCTTGCTTGAATTGCAATTGTTATAGTGCGGTAATAAAGGGAGAAAAAGTAGGTCATCCAACAAAGGGATTTGATAATTTAATGAAACATCATTTCACATGTGAGACCAAAGAAGTTATATAGATGATTAAATGTCCATGTGGAATGGTATATATTGGTCAAATGCAGAGACAGGTTAAAGTCAGAATCCAGGAACATAAAAGAAATATTAGAAACTTTGTTCCTGACACTTAATTTGACACTTCTGTCGCAAGACATTTTAAAGAAAAAGGACACACGGGAGCACAACTAAGATGGTGTGTCCTAGAGAAAGTTAATCGACCAATAAGAGGAGGGGACGTCAAGAAATTGCTAATGCAAGCAGAGGCAAAATGGATAGAAAAGATGCAAAGATTGAATCCAATAGGTCTAAATGACACATGGTCTATTAAACCTTTCCTATATTAAGATATGCCCTTTGTTTCTATAGGTCATACTTTTGATTTACAACACTTCAAGATAGGTACGTTTATTGGTATTTTAAATAAATTTGTTTTAATGTAGAAAAATGAGTCTTAACAAATGATATAGTGGGCATGGTATATTGTGAGTATTTTAATACACAGTAATTTTAAACACAATATTTAAGATAGTCATATTTTAATATAAATCACATATAGGGTTTTTGTATGTCGTATATTTATGCATAAGTCACTTTATATTTAATAACAATAAGAATATTATGCAAGTCACAGTAACTGTTATTTTATAAACACTATGTAATATAATAGAATATGATATGCAGTTTTAAAGACACACAGTTAATATATGTAAATTATGCCTTGTATTTTCATGTTTGAAATAGGTAAGAAGAAATATGGACTTTTTGTGCAACACAATTTGAACACTATGGGACACTTGATTGGGGGTAGAGCTTGATGGTGGTTTTAAACAGGATGTTACACGTTTGTAATTTGCTTGAGAAAGGATTGTGACTGATCCGAAACATGTCGCAATAAATTATGCCTTAGCAGTACCTTTTCTGCATGCACGCCTCCTCATTATTTCGAAATATTAGGTAAGGAACTATCGTGACATTGGCCACCCCTTAAGGGAGGCCTCTGAATGACTTTCAAAAGACTTTTCTGGGTGGGACCTGAAGAAGTCTTGAATCAGATGGGGATGAAGATTCCTTGCAGGTTGCCACGAGTTTTCTTCAATTTCAAAATCCTGCAGACCTCTTCCTCTACGGCGTACATTCAGGATCGACTCATTTTCGAATTCCTCCTGACCATCTACAATGACTGGAGATCCCACTGGAGGAAGTCGGACCCCTGATGAGGCGGGTTTGAAGAGAGAAACATAAAGACCGGATGGTTTCTGAAGGTAGGAAGCAATTTAAGCTTGTAAGCAACTTCATTCATTTTTCCAATGATGGGGAACGGACCAATGAATTTGGGTCCCAATTTCTTAGAGGGACAAGCGTATTCTTAAGTTAGTTGTTGGGGATCCCATGAAGTCTAATATAACCTCTTTGATAAAGACTGACAATTTAGAGGAAGATTGAAGACCTGCAAGAGGAATTAGATGCACCAGCTTTGAAAGTCTGTTAACCACCACTAGTATGGTGTTGAATGCTTGCACTGGAGGGAGTTCAACAATAAAATCTACAGAAATATGACTCCATGGGCACGTAGGAAGGGATAAAAGAAGAAGTAAGCCGGCAGGTTTGCTGTGAAGGGACGTATTCCATAGGCAAGTGTTACATTTTTCAAGCTTGGCATATAGTCGGTGCTCACAGAGACAAAGAACTTAAGAGACATTGAGGGGATGAACAGAATGATCAGAAGAGAAGATTAAAATGTCATCAGGGTACTCAATTACAAAGTCGTCAAGGAAGTCTTGAAAGATGTAATTGGCAAAAAAATTGCACAATCGGAAGGACATGACAAGGTACTCGAAATGCCGTCTTCCACTCGTCCCCTTCCCTGATTTGAATAAGGTTATAGGCTCCCCTGAGGTCTAGTTTTGAGAAGATTTTGGCAGAACGAAGGTGTTGGAAAAGTTCAGGCATGAGAGGTAGTTGGTAACGGTTCTTGATAGTCACCATATTTAATTTCCGGTAGTCGATACATAGCCTGGGACCTCCATCTTTCTTCTCAACAAAGTATTCCTTCACCAGCAGGTGGGGTGGATGGGCAAATAAATCCCTTAGTTAAGTTTTCATAAATATATTCTCGAAGAGCTGTGAGTTCAGATTCGGACAGAGAAAAAACTCTTTCAAAAGGCATGGGTGCACGAGGGAGCAAATCGATTGGACAGTCATAAGGCCTATGGGGAGGCAAAGAGTCTGCTCCTTTCTTGTCAAACATGTCGGCAAAAGCAATATAAGGAAAGGGTATTGATGGTTTATTGCAAGGGGTAGAGCAAAGTGATAGACTACGGACTGGGCTAAGGCAGTGTTTGCTGCAATGAATAGAAGAAAAGGATATTATTCTGGTAGACCAGGTGATTTCTGGAGAGTGTAGCTTAAGGCAGGGTAACCCCAAAATGACTGAGAAGAAGGGTGAGGAGAATACATTAAATTTAATTTGTTTATGGTGGTGGTCATTAATCACAACTTCCAAGGGAATTGTTTCATAAAGAATTGTTCCTGAAGCAATAAGAGAGCCATCTGCCAAATGGAGTGGGAGTGGAGACTGTCTTTCTTAGGATGGAATGGACAGTTCCTTGATGAAAAGGGCATCAATGAAATTCTCACAAGCCCCAGAGTCAAGGGTTGCATCAACTTTGACTTGTCTTCTGGGGAATTGCAAAACAATAGGTATGGAGAAGTGAGAACTTTGGGAAAGAGAGGAAATTACTCCGGCCCCTAGCAAGACTCCGCTTATACTGGTGTCCACTTATCCTGGGGATGGATAGGACAGGATTTCAAAAGATGAATGGTCTCCCTGCAGTAGAGGCACAACCCCAATCTCCTTCAGGACCTCTCCTCCACTGAAAGAGGGGAATGATTTGCCCCAATCTGCATGGGTTTAACTATATCACCGCTAGAAGAAATGTCAACTGTAACCCCAACTGGATGCGAGTAGGAAACTGCAGATGATCATCGTGGGGCTGAGGAGGTGTGCTATTCACATTGGCATTCTCAGAGACGATGGCCAATCTGCATTGTTGGATGGACTAGTTCTTCCAAGAAAGATGGAACCACAACATGGGCGATGTCATACTTAACTGCATTAGAGAGCCCCAATCTAAACTGGTGCTTAAGGGCAGCATCATTCCAGCAGGTATCTGGGGCCAAAGCCTGAAACACGGAAACAGTCTTCTGCCAGTCTAGTGCCTTGTCAAAGACTACAGATGGCTGACTCAGCAGAACGGGCCCTGGTCGGGTCATCATACAAGGCTGCCAACGCTTTGAAAAAAGAATCCACCGAGCTCACCAACAGACTTTGCTGTTTCAACAAGTGATGAGCCCAGGATTTAGGTGCTCCTTGTAGAGGAGAGATAACTAGCATAACTCAGATGTGTTTGTTAGGGTAAGTCCTATGTTGGAGCTCAAAAAAATGTTCGGCAACTGTGATGGAAAGCCCAGAACCTTGCACAGTCACAACTGAACCTGATGGGTAGAGGTAGGCTGGGTTGTGGGACAGCCAGAGGCGGAGACACGCTGCTAGATGGCTGATCAGAAGGAAGTGGAGTTTGATTAGCCTGGACAGCATCTATACGGGTTTTGAGTTGCTGCAGACCCATGTGTAGAGTCCGGAAAGCCTCTGAAATTCCCAATAATTGTTGACCCAACGTAGGAAGTATTTTCTCACCACTGGAATCCATGGCTGGATGTAATGTCAGGATTTACCTGATTCCATGGTGGAGACCCACTTGTACCCACAGACACTGGGGCACAGTGTCTAAGCGTGACCAGGTTTTCACCCAAGCCCCTAATGGTGGGAATGTTGCTCTGCTGAGTCACACCAGGTTGTGGCCCACAGTACCTGCAAGTGAGGAGTAAACCAAGATGGTAGAGCCACAAAGGAACAGGAACAAGGCAAGAGCCTAGGAACAAAACAGAAGCTTAGGAACAGGGACGATCAGGAAGCCGGTGTGGGAACAGACATCCAGCACCAGACTTCTCCATCCACTGGCTTTTAAACTCTGGCACCACGCAGACATGTGTGCACTTCCGGCTGTAACGGCGTGCACACAAACACACCCACAGGACGTCATGCACGCGCTCCAAGAAGAAGACCGTCCACCGACGGATCACAGGCAGGTAAGAAACTATTGTGACAGATTGGCTGAGAGGCAGCCAATCACAAATGCGGCTGCCGTCAATGGGAAGCTGCAAGAATGAAGGTCTGTAAGTAACATTCTAAAATCGGCAGTTAGGGGGGGGGGGAGGAGGCCACCAAAATATGCCCAAAGGGTTTCATGGAAAGGATGGATCCGGAGGGGAGGGGGGCGGCCCCAGTGCATGTCACCGCCCTTACTGAGGTTAAGAAGCAGCAGGCATCCAAATCTCTCAGACACCTCCTACTCTTTACTTTCTGGAACTTTGGACTGCCACTACAGGAGAACCATAAGGAGCAGAGATGAACGGGGGGCCAGTAGTGTGTTAAATTTTAGTTTTGGGGGTGGACATTCCCTTTAAGTACAATATATTTGTATCTATTATTCACAGGGAGATGAGAATGCTTTTTCCTACTTCCCTGTGAATAATAGAATGCCCAGGGAACAGTGCGACACTTACCGGTGCTCCTCCTTCTCAACTGACAGGCACGCTGTCCCAATTGCACACCTATCTTTTGTATTGATGTGTAGATCAGATTTATCAACTTGTTTAAATAAATCTAATTGGTTGATTCAGATTTCCCAATCTGTCTGAAAGACTGCTTGCTGATATTAAAAATGTATTGTACAGCAGGTGATTTGACCTTTTTATAGGACTTCTGTATGGCAATTAGAATGAAAGGGAAAAAAATGCTGGTTAAGTGCAATGCAATCCCATAATCAATGCTAAGAAAACTTTCAGTGGTTACTTCACCATCTGTGTCATTGGTGGGTGACTAAAAGCAGTAGTCTGATGTGGATTTTGCTTAGCAATATTACTATTAATAAATTATTATCTATTGGGTTTTAGTATATAAAGGTAGGTAGTGCTAGCATATTCCCATAGTAGTGGCTAGATTATGCACTCTGCAGGTAGTAAGCTTATTTAACCCACTGTGGGGGTTAGGGAGTGCTGTCTTCACTATCCCACTTGAAACTAGCTTATTCCCATAGAAGTGGCTAGATGACACCCTAAGCAAGGACCTACTTTAAACCACTCCATGTAAGGAAAATAAGTTAGATAGTGCTGCTCTCCGCTACCCCACTAGGAACTAGCATATTCCCATTGAAATGGATAGATTCCGCACTCTGCAGGGAGGACCTCCGCTATCCCACTAGGAACTAGCATATTCCTATTGAAATGGCTAGATTCTGCAATCCGCAGGGAGGACCTCCTTTATTTCACTCTATATAAAGTGAATATGTATGGTAGTGCTGCCCTCCGCTATCCCACTAGGAACTAGCATATTTACATTAAAATGGAGGGAGGACCTCCGCTATCACACTAGGAATTAGTCTATTCACATTGAAATGGCTAGATTCCACTCTTTGCAGGGAGGACCTCCGCTATCCCACTAGGAACTAGTATATTCACATTGAAATGGCTAGATTCCGCACTCTGTATGGAGAACTTCCACTATCCCACTGGGATCTAGTCACATCCATAAACAATATGCCCGAGTAGGTGCAGGTAAATGCCTGGCTGGGTCTTTCACATTCTCCGATGGACGTTCACCGCCATTCCTAGCAGGTGTCTGGAACACGGACTGAAAACTTCAAATTACTACAACTTATTCCTGTCTATACTGATACACAGCTCACCCTTCCGTAACACAGTTCGAGATCCATGCGCTCAGCTAATGTGATGTCACTATACACACAGCGCTGCTTCCTCCTACATCATCTCGCATGCTAATGTTCCTTACAGAGGGTAGTGTAGCGGTGCTGTACCGCTCTGAGAATTGGTGCCTCAGTGCCTGCATTATTTTACAGGTAGTTTAGTGGTGCAGTGATTAGGGAAGCTGCTCATTGGTCGTTAACATTACTTACATGGTTACACACGGGCAGATTTTTCAGCAATCGACCTATTCTTCCATGTATCAGTCGTTCTGCCCTGGTTGCGTCCGGTATTGGGCAAACGGGCAGTGGGACTTGCTGGTAATCCACTGACGATGGTGCGGTTTCCTATAGATAGCTATACATGCACTCTTTCTTTTGGCAGAACTGGCCTAAGTAACATACCTTTAGGCAGGGTACACATGGGGCTATTATTTGCCCCGAGCGCTGGGCCAGCACAAATGACTGTCGGCTGTGGCCTGACAGTTCACGCGACCAATCGTGCGCTCCCTTAGGGAACCGCACAATCGGCCGTGATTTTCCAGCACAGCACAATTTTTTGGGGGCCAATCGACCGATACACGTAAGTATCAGTCGATTCAGCTGAAAATCTATTTGTGTGTACGCAGCCTTAGGCCTTGATCTTTCTGCAGATTTTAGCTTGAAACCTGCAGAGAGATTGAAACAGAAGGTGGCTGAAAATTTTCCACCTTGCCCGATATTTTTTTTTCCAATAAAACATTGTCGATCGGAAAAAACATAAAACGGGTTTCGTCATTCCAATTGAAATGTCTAAATTGCTACAAATGTAGAGTCCGTGTAGAGGTTGTGGGACCGCACGATCGGTCACGACCAACAGTGATTTCTCCCAGCCGAGCACTCACTACCAGCAAACGCTCAACAAAATATCCCTTCTTGTGTACCCAGCCTTATGATTATGGCCAACCAGTAGGAAGTGCCAAACGGTAGGTCTAGACACAGAATCTAAAGGTGTGTACCCAGCCTTACATGTCCGTTCGAAATTTCATAAGATTTGGACTTAAGAACAACCAAGATAAATAGACTTTATGTGTACCTAGCAATAGATAGCGCTTGTGTAGCCAATATTTTATAAACACATAATTAGTGTTGTAATATATAAAGCATTAAATTGCATATTGTAAGGTATATTTTTTGCGTAGTGACTCACTGACACACGGTGTCAACCGTAGTAGTTTGGAAATGCTACCAAATCCAACCTGCACCCACAGCTTTCTAACTGAACTGTGGTTAACCCGACCCCAAATCAGGTAAACCAAGTGGTACTGAACACAGCCAGGGAGACTGAAACTTGTTAAGTACAACAAAAGTGTTAAAGCTAATTACTTTTAAACAAAAGCAGAACAGGAGGTAGGAATACTTGTTCCTACCTCTTATAGATTTATATATTTGTAGGGGGTTATTCTTAGGGTATAGCTGCCCTTTAAACTTAAAGCTTCATACACACGTGTGATCACGCGGGCCGACCCATAACATGCATTGTGTTTGCATATGCATTTCGGGGCAACAATCATGCCGTGTATGGGCACTTTGTCGGCCAGACAGATGTTCAACCGATCGGCTGTTTCGGCTGACAAAGTGTTCATACACAGCACGATTATCGTCCAAAACAGCCGTACATACACATGGTGCGTCACAGATCAGCACCCATGATCACATGTGTTTGAACCTTAATAGTTCACTCAAAGTGATTTTTTTCTTTAATGTATTGATTGAAGACCAGGAGGTTAAGGAGCTATGCCTTACCTTTCCGTACTTCAATCAATTGAGCAGGAGCAACAGACAAAGAATGAAGACCCTCGACTGCTTCCTGTTCAGAGTAACTATAGCGCACATTATCATGCATGTGAGCCATAGTTACTCTGAACCAGGAAGCAATCGGGACCTGTCACTGCTGAAGTGGAGGATGGCGTGTAAGGTTAATATCTTTTATCTTCGTCCATTGCTCCTGCTAAATTGATTGAAAAACGGGATTGCTCCTTAACCTCCCGGTCTTCAATCAATATATTAAAGGAATAGTTCACTTTTCGAGTGAACTATCCCTTTAACAAAATAAATAAAAAACCTTCAAATGATATTAACCATACAATTTATTATTTTGATTTTGCTACAGACGTTTTCCCCCTATGATTGATAATTGTAGCTTAGGTTGCCAATATAATTATTAATATGATATTATTAGCCTTATCTTCATCTATAGTCACTTTGTCCAGCAATCTTCTTTGGTACTTGAGAGAACAGGAAAGACTACTGAAACAGTGCTGCTTAATAGAAAAGCTGGACAAAGGGACCACAGATGAAGCTCTGGATAATGTTATCCTCTGCTATTACAAATTACTTGTAGATGAGGTTGTCTTTTCAATATAGATCTTTTAAGCATTTATAATATGTAGTTTAAAGGGCAAGTCCAGCCCCAAACCCTAAACTGTAATAGTTTGAAATCTGATGTATAGTCTAACCTGAAATGCTGAACAATGTTCTGGTGCCCCTGTTTCTGCTTCCTGGTTCTTCCAACTAGCAACTGTCAGTTATGGATTTGACAGTTGATTTCACAGCCAATGTTAATACCCTAAGCTGCCTCTTGAGGGAAAGGGTGATATACGACCAATTTTAGCATAAATATAATAAATGAGTAGATCAGCTACTAGTCTCAATTTATTTTCTAGAGGGGAAAATAGCAAACAATTTGTTCCTATCAAGTATACTTTTTACACCGTTATTGGAATATACTTACGACAGTGGCTTATAAAGGCTGTGTTTATGGCACATATAATCAATTACCACAAAAACTCTTGTTATTGGATTATTCACTGGTCAAAAGCTGTAAATCTAATCCAATGATTACCATTAAAAACATAGAGTGAAGTTTTAAAAACCCTGTTAATTATCTACACAACTCTAAAACCAATCTTAGTCAGGAAATGTATTCATGCCTGCTACACCCAGGGGAGATAGGTGACACCTATTAAGGCCTTACTGTGTAAAAGGTAAAGATAACATTACTGAAGGAGGCCAAAATATTTTAATCAGGTTAAGGAAGGTGCTGTACACCCCTGAAATAAATTAAATATCTCCACCCCCAAAAACAAAAACCACCCTCAAACCTAGACCTCCGCTGGATTTAAAAACCCCAAACTGGCTCCTGAATGTACTTACCAGCCCACATTCCCACAGCCATGTCTATGACTAGCTGAGACTCCGGCCCCTCTGCTGCTTTCGTGGAGAGAGGCAGCTGAGGCACCAAGGAACGTGGTAGATTTAGGAGACAATTGGGGGTTATAACCTAGGGACTAAGTATGGGGGGGTTCCTTTTTCTTCCTAATTTTTGTTTTTCGCTGACAAGATGCAGCATTAAAAGGGGAGATGGAGGTAGACCTCCCCGGCACATGCCACAAACCTCTTGGAGGCAAAGGAAGAGGCAGAAACGGATTATACACACTCAGAGGCTTCTACACTTCAGTTTCATGAACTTTAATTAGCCACTGCAGGACAACCATATGCAGCAGAAGAGAAAAGTAGGGCTCTTTTAACACTACAAAGTGGGCTCAACAGTGGGGCAAATTTTAAAATAATTTACCCCTAACACCAAATACTTAATTCTGGATATCTGGGGGGGAAACATTGCAAATGCTAATGCAATAAAAAGTGCAATGTTTTTGCCTGTGCTATTAATCCTAAACAAGGAATCGGAATAGTAACCAAGCAAAAGGCCTACACACTAATTACTGCAAATTAATGAGCACGGGCACATTTTTACAACAGTCCCATATGTCCTTATATAAACAATTCCTAAAATCCAGAAACAGCGATCAAATGTCAGTTAGGCATGCATAGTCTGTCTGTTTTCAAACTGAGACTACTGGTATATACTAATTGTATTCTTTTAGCAATGACGGGGAGACTGAGGATATCGGAGCTTCAGTTCCTCTTTGAAAGCCCTGAAAAGTTGACGGTTTCTACGATTTTCTGCATCTTTCTGGCTATGGAAGTCACCAGGCAGCTTGTAGCCCTTATGAAGAAGAAAGGCTGAATCAAGTACTGCAAATGAGAAGCCAGCCATGTTTAATTCACGCCCTGCGAAACCAAGACAAAACAAAAAAAAGCACATTATTATTTAGTATGGAATATCATCTGTGAACAAATTTTCCTAGTTTTTTGTTAGTGTAAATCTTTACCTGACTGATCCTATTGAAGCCATATTGTTTAAACCTCTCATCATAAGCAGGTACATCAGATCTGCCAATATAAAATGGCTCCCATGGATCCTTCCATTCAACAGTATATGCAACTTCAGGAACAGCTTGCCTCACTGGCAAATTTATCCAATGTGAATAATTGGTAGGTGCCTGACAACGAGGACATAATTCTTCATAAAATGATCGTACTTCACCCACCTGGTACAGTTGTAACAGCTCCTTTTTGGTGCTAGGAAGGCGTCTTGTATGTCTTATCTCAAAAGCAGGTACCACAAACACAGTAAGGGGATCCAGTCCCTTAGCTGCAAGATTTATAAATCCCGCCTTAATCCTCCACTAGGCACCATATCATATCTATCACTAGAGCAAAAGTATCCTCCAATGCCTGCCCTGGCAACATTTCTAAGTAAGTTGTTTGGGGTAAGAAGCATTTCCTGCATAGTTGATAACATGACTACCCATACTTTCAGCCTTTGAAAGACTCCTCACGTGTTCAGACTGGCAACTCAAGTGCATCTTCCAGTTCTGAAAGGTTGCCCTACTACTATATTTACACACTAGATGAAAAGTCACTTTGTTCCTCACATTTGGGCATAGACGAAAAAGAGAATATGCTAACATAGTAGCTAATTTTGCTTGGAGAGGACCAGATGCAAAAAGTGCTAGTGAAATTCTTCCATCCCAGTGCTGCACTAGCTCTCTTACATGACCCAGATTATTAATGCTAGTGTGTATGCCAAAATTACATCTAATGTTTTCCAGTTACCCTCCTCATGAGGCAATAATTTTCGGTAAATCCATACTGCCCACTGGAATCTAAAACCCCACCACCTGCTATAGCAGCTTTTAGATCTTCCATTTGCTGCTTCTGCCACCGTGACTCTGCTTGAGCACGGTTTCCAGACATTGGGTACATGAACCATTGTTGTTGCCTATGAAGGCTTGAAAGGAGAGAAAGATAAAGTAGCTGGAGAAGGGCAACAAGCAGTAGGGCAACAAGGGCCACACGAAAAAAGGAACAGCGAACTATAGGCAGCATTGCCTTGCTCTGCTTGCTACTAAGTGTTGACCTTTTTTTGTTCTTCTCCTGCAGATAAATGAGCAGGCTGTGTCCCAGATCTTCCAAACATCACCCCAATTCGCCTGTTAAAAGATAGCAAAACAAATAATAAATTATTTCAGATTTTACAAAACCCCAGTCTTTCTTTGACCCTTGGATGTGATACTCAATCTAAAACACAATTCTTCTAAAACCTCAAAATTTGCATTAAAATAATGTCCAACCTTAAAACAAAAAACTGGCAATGTGTTAGTTACTTGTACCCAATTCTAACGGATATATTCAGCACATTATTAGATGAATTGCTAACCAGATATTTAAGGATAAATATTTTCCCCATTCAGGCAGAAGAAAGTGGCTCCTCCCTCTGTGCAGTTATTTAAGCCTGTGACTGCTGAAATTACAGCCAGTGATTGACTGCTTTTTACCCTGCTGCTAAGTTTCTAAAAGCTCATTGAGCTTTTAGAAGAACAACTTCTTAAAAAATAATTTTACAAATGCATGCAATAAAGTGCTTAAAATAGCAGTTGGAGGTGGTGACAAATAAATGTCAAGTGACCATTTAAATGTGATTTTTTACAATACAGTATTATAAATGTAATCTTTCTAAAGCCCTCTGTGTCTACTTAAACAAAGAGGTTAGGCCGCATCCCGGTAATGAAGGCATTGCATCAACTACTTAGTAGTACAAATTAACTTTTATTGGTACATCAAGAATAAAAAACACGCCTGGCACGTTTTTTGCTCATCAAGCACTTAATCAGAGGCACAACACGACTATACACATCACCATTTTTTTACTCATAAACCCCATTATGAACACACCCACTTAAAGGTATACACTCATTTAACCATAGGGTTACTCATTAAAGGGGTGATTGAGTTAGAGACAAAAAATATGCAGTTTAAAAACAAACATATTATCCTGATCTTAATTGATTCCAATACATCAATATATACAATGAAGTAATTTTAAATTAATTGAAATGTAATCACTAAATTAATTGATTAATCATTAATAAATCAATTCGGATTAGATCAAAGGGGGAAATATCATTAAAAGAAGGGGGATAAGAGAATAAGGGAATGAAACGCAACTACTAATATAAGCTGTATGCTTAAATCAACGGATAGATCAATATCAGACATGGGCTCCCAAATATTGGTTTCCAATATCCCAATCTAAATCTACTATATAGGTTTAGCGGCCTGTATTACATGAAATAGTGAAAATGTGTCCACTCGCTTCCCTGTTTTATGGCCCCAGCATGCTCATCATGTTTCATTCAGGGGCATTCTTCTGTCAGTTACTTTCTATCCCCCTGTGCTAGGAGAAGTGGGGAAGCAGGTGTTTTGACCATTTACTTAGTGAAAAATGTTCATAAGGCTGCACCACACAAAAAGCGCACTGCATGAGAATGCATTTTTCAATAGATTTCCTTAAACCCGTTATTAAATTAAATTAGATCACAAATCTAAAGTAGAACGCAAAACACATACAAAATGATGCTGTGGTCTCAAGATAAAGGACTTCCATATAAATTCCTCCTTTAACTCCAAAATCATTGCCACGGCACGTATAAATTTCCCCTCTTAGGTCAGTGAAGGCATATGCAATTGTATCATATTGGAAAAGAATAAGGTTTCACTGAACTTCCCCTTTAACCCTAAATGGCCCAATTATATAAAAATGCTTACCAGCAATACTTCTCAATTTCAACCCTCTCTTCTGGACCATTGTCTTCCTTGTAAGAAAAGTGTTCACTTTACTTACTTCAGCTTTACATTGCTACCTTTTTCCCATGCTGGTAGCAAAAGATCTATGGAGAGAAATAATCAGGAGTATGTTATATAGTGATTTTTACATCATTTACCATTGAAGATGCCTTTATACATACAGATCCTACGGCTAACAAAACATTTTGATGACTGCTTTTGATTTTGTAGTGGTGGTCAGATTTCAGCATCATTCTTTATGTACACGCTTATAGGTACCAGTCATTCTGCACACCCTTACAGGTACCAGTCATTCTGCACACCCTTACAGGTACCAGTCATTCTGCACACCCTTACAGGTACCAGTCATGGTTACTACTCTATATGTACAGGGTTACAGGAACCAATATCATTATGTTCATGGTTAAATGTACCTATCACTTTATGTTCATGGTTACAAGTACCAGTCTATGTGTACACACGCACGCACACGCCAGTCTATGGGGACGCACGCGCCAACTTTTGTGCACGCGGACAAACGCGGCAGTCGGAGTGCATGTCGACGCACGCGGTCGCATGCGCCAGCCGGTGTGCACGCGGATGTAACGTTAAGACTGGGTTGATATTTTATCCTGATTGACCATCTGGTGCGATTTTAGGTTTTCAGTTGATTGGCAAGTTTCAGTTGGTTAAAAGGTAGTGTATATCTTAAACCTAAATACAGTAGCCCCTGAGATTCCCCCTCTCAGGAAAAAAGGCCCCAGACAGATAATCTGTATGAATATATATACCATATATACTCGAGTAATAACACGAGGTACCTCGGTTTAGTAGTAAAAAAAGGAGGACCCCCACATTGACTCGAGTTTTAAACCGAGGGGGTAGTTTTGCCACAAAGATGTTTGGAAACTACAACATCCCAGCATGCTTTATTGCTGGGAGTTGTAGTTTCAAACATCTTAAGTTGCAAATCCTTACAAATAAGAGTAAAAACTTCTTTATTTGTGCATACTGTATGCACAAATAGGAGGATTTACCCCTATTGCAAGTTTTGCCACTTAAGATGTTTGAAAACTACAACTCCCAACAATAAACATGCTGGAGTTGTAGTTTCCAAACATCTTTAGTGGCAAATACTTGCAAATAGGGGTAAATCCTCCTTTATTTGTGCATACAGTATGCACAAAAAAAGCCTGAAAACCTCGGTTTATACTCGAGTATATACGGTACTAAAACCACTAGATAATAAATAATTTATTAATAGTAATATTGCTAAGCAAAATCCATAAAGGCTGGCCAGCCACAAAACCCTAGAAACATCTAAATATACATATTTCTTAAATTAAATAATACAAAGTATTAGCAACCATATAAAACACCTATAACAATAAATACACTATAAGCCTCCAGATAAACACGGTCTCCAATAAGCCCAAATCTCTATATAAAGTGTCTAAAGAGTTAGGGAAATGTTTTATGAAAATTGTTATCCTATAGATTTATTCTATTGGATTTTAGTATATATATATATATATATATTCATACAGATTGCTACTTTTTATTACATTTCAGTTGGTGTTTGAGAAAACACATGCCGTTGATTTTTCCCCAGCCCTGACCATCAGACTACTGCTCTTAGTCACCCACCAATGACACAGATGGTGAAGTTAACCACTGAAAGTTTTCTTAGCATTGATTATGGGATTGCATTGCACTTAACCAGCATTTTTTTCCCTTTCATTCTAATTGCCATACAGAAGTCCTATAAAAAGGTCAAATCACCCTGCTGTACAATACATTTTTATATCACAAGCATCTTCCAGACAGAATGGGAAATCTGAATCAACCAATTAGATTTATTTAAACAAGTTGATAAATCTGATCTACCGGATTACACCAGCCTTATAAAATAATTCTTAATCTACACAAAGTAAGGAACAATAAAGTGTAGTGGGTGAAAGGAGGATAGCTTTGCTCTAGTGTTCACTTTTTCAGTGAAGATACCATTTATAAGACACTAAATAGATTTTATGTACTTCGTTATTCACCGGGTGGGGAGAACGCTTATTCCCTATTCCCTGTGAATAATACAACGCCCAGGGTACACTGATACACTTACCTTACCGGCGCTCCACTCACGGCTCCTCAGCTGACCGATGCACTGTCCTGTCCGAGTGCCTATCTTCAGCGCATGCACATCAATACAAAAGATAGGTGTGTAATTGGGACAGCGTGCCTGTCAGTTGAGAAGGAGGAGCACCGGTAAGTGTCGCACTGTTCCCTGGGCATTCTATTATTCACAGGGAAGTAGGAAAAAGCGTTCTCATCTCCCTGTGAATAGATACAGATATATTGTACTTATAGGGCATGTCCACCCCCAAAACTAAAATTTAACACACTACTGGCCCTACTGTGTAGTGTTAAAATCCTTACCTTTCATCTCTGCTCCTTATGGTTCTCCTGTAGTGTCAGTCCAAAGTTCCAGAAAGTAAAGAGTAGGAGGTGTCTGAGAGATTTGGATCCTTGCTGCTTCCTTAACCTCAGTAAGGGCGGTGACATGCACTGGGGCCGCCCCCCTCCCCTCCGGATCCATCCTTTCCATGAAACCCTTTGGGCATATTTTGGTGGCCTCCTGCCCCCCCTAACTGCCGATTTTAGAATGTTACTTACAGACCTTCATTCTTGCAGCTTCCCATTGACGGCAGCCGCATTTGTGATTGGCTGCCTCTCAGCCAATCTGTCACAATAGTTTCTTACCTGCCTGGGATCCGTCGGTGGACGGTCTTCTTCTTGGAGCGCACGTGCATGACGTCCTGTGGGTGTGTTCGTGTGCACGCCGGTACAGCCGGAAGTGCACACACATCTGCGTGGTGCCAGAGTTTAAAAGCCAGTGGAGGGAGAAGTCTGGTGCTGGATGTCTGTTCCCACACTAGCTTCCTGATCATCCCTGTTCCTAAGCTTCTGTTTTGTTCCTAGGCTCTTGCCTTGTTCCTGTTCCTTTGTGGCTCTACCATCTCAGTTTACCCCCTTAACTTGCAGGTACTGGGGGCCGCAACCTGGTATGACTAAGCAGAGCTATATTCCCACCATTAGGGGCTTTGGTGAAAACCTGGTCACGCTTAGACTGTGGGTACAAGTGGGTCTCCGCCATGGAATCAGGTAAATCCTGACATTACATCCAGCCATGGATTCCAGTGGTGAGAAAGTACTTCCTACTTTGGGTCAACAATTATCGGGAATTTCAGAGGTTTTGTGGACTCTACACATGGGTCTGCAGCAACTCAAAACCCGTATAGATGCTGTCCAGGCTAGTCAAACTCCACTTCCTTCTGATCAGCTATCTAGCAGCATGTCTCTGCCTCTGGCTGTCCCACAACCCAGTCTACCTCTACCCATCAGGTTCAGTTGTGACTGTGCAAGTTTCGAGGCTTTCCTTCACAGTTGCTGAACATTTTTTTGAGCTCCAACATAGGACTTACCCTAACAAACACGTCTGAGTTATGCTAGTTATCTCTCTTCTACAAGGAGCACCTAAATCCTGGGCTCATCCTTGTTGAAACAGCAAAGTCTGTTGGTGAGCTCGATGGATTCTTTTTTCAAAGCGTTGGCAGCCTTGTATGATGACCCAACCAGGGCTCGTTCTGCCGAGTCAGCCATTTGTAGTCTTTGACAAGGCACTAGACTGGCAGAAGTCTTTGGCCCCAGATACCTGCTGGAATGATGCTGCCCTTAAGCACCAGTTTAGATTGGGGCTCTCTGATGCAGTTAAGTATGAAATCGCCCATGTTGGGGTTCGGTCTTTCTTGGAAGAACTAGTCCATCCAACAATGCAGATTGGCCGTCGCATGAGAATGCCAATGTGAATAGCACACCTCCTCAGCCCCACGATGATCATCTCCAGTTTCCTACTCGCATCAAGTTGGGGTTACAGTTGACGTTTCATCTAGCAGTGATATAGTTAAACCCATGCAGATTCAGTGGAGGAGAGGTCCTGAAGGAGGATATCCTGTCCTATCCATCCCCAGGATAAGTGGACTCCAGTATAAGCGGAGTCTTGCTAGGGGCCGGAGTAATTTCCTCTCTTTCCCAAAGTTCTCACTCTCCATACCTATGTTTTTGCAATTCCCCAGAAGACAAGTCAAAGTTGATGCAACCCTTGACTCTGGGGCTTGTGAGAATTTCATTGATGCCCATTTCATCAAGGAACTGTCCATTCCATCCCAAGAAAGACAGTCTCCACTCCCACTCCATTTGGCAGATGGCTCTCTTATTTTTATGAATTTATGAAACAATTCCCTTGGAAGTTGTGCTTCCCTGTGCCCCACACCATGCACTGCCCTGAGCCTCACGCCTGAACCCCCATAGCCAACACCATGTGCTTCACTGAGTCTCACAACTGATCACCCATAGCCAACACCTTGTGCTTCCCTGTGCCCCACACCTCAACCCCATTGCCAATACCATTCCCTGAGCCCCACGGCCACCACCATGTGCGTTCCCTTGGCACCCCTAAACCCCCAAAGCCAAGACCATCCCTGTGCAAAGTTAACATACATTTGAAATAAATCCTTATCTTTTCTCATTTACACACAGTAAACATCTGCCTGGTGTGCACCCACCAACAAATGTGACATGTCCCCGTGTACTACACATTACTCCTGCAGTCAATGCAGGGAACATACCTGCTTATACACAGAAATATCACAGCTATCTCCTCCTGGTGCTCTGGAACAGCTGAACTCCGCCCCATCATGTGACTGATCACATGTTTGGAATGCTCCGCCCCTCCTTTCAGCAACTCGGATCTAGCTTTCACCAAAATGAAACGCAGCCAGGTGAAGGAAATCAATGTGATCGGCAGTCCCGGTCGCTTGATGATGAAGTCACCTCTCCCTTCATCCCAATCCACTGTGTGAGTCAGAACCCAGAAACGAATCTGCAGCCTCGCTCGCTAACATCATCAATAATCGCCCTAGTAGCTTGATCCGCTGTTCTTCCGCCCTTTCTCTGACAGACCAGTTACGTAAGACCACGCCTGGGCTAGTTCTATTGATCAGCGCTGCACGGAATCATTCATCCTATTGGTTAATGCTTAATGACATAACTCCTTCTATTGGTTAGTGCTTTATGACACGAACTCTTCCTATTGGTCAGGGCTGGAAGGAGGGAAAGCTGGTGATCATAGTGTATCCTGATATCATGGCTGTCACCAGGTTGTTAGAATGGGTTTTCTTCTTCTATTTCTTCTCCCACATTCCCATAACACTGCTGGTGGATCTACAGGCGGTTCTCCCTCCTACTCTGTATCCCCAGGAGGTGAGTGTGTAGCTGTGATAACAAATCATGGGGGAAGGGGCTATAAATACATGGGGAAGGGGGATAAAGATACACGGGGGCGGGGGGTATTGATACATAGGGGAGGGGCTATAGATACACGGGGAGGGGGCTATAGATACATGGGGGAGGGGGATATAGATACATGGGGGAGGGGGGTATAGATACATGGGGGAGGGGATATAGATGCATGGGGGAGGGGGGTATAGATATATGGGGGAGGGGGGTATAGATATATGGGGGAAGGGGGTATAGATATATGGGGGAAGGGGGTATAGATACATGGGGAGGGGGATATAGATACATGGGGAGGGGGATATAGATACATGGGGGAGGGGATATAGCTGCATGGGGGAGGGGGTATAGATACAGGTAAGTGTAGAAAGGTAAATCCTTCCTATTACACAATTTCCAAATTCTAGCACAGAAACCCATTTTGTTATTTGTTCTTGTGTGTAACTCAGTCAATCTTAAAGTATAGAAATCCCAGCACTCTCCCAGAGCTCGGTGAGCTCAGACATGCTCAGTGTGTACACACCATGCAACTTTTTGGGCCAATCGCTCAATAGTTCAGTGTATTATTATAATTGTGGATTTATATAGTGCCAACATCTTCCGTAGCACTTTACAATTACATTTATACATTGACATCAGGCCCTGCCCTGTAGAGCTTACACTCTAACCACATTTGACACATACATCAGTATGTCTTTATAATTGTGGGGAAAACCGGAGTGCCCAAAGGAAACCCACGCAAGCACCTGGAGAACATACAAACTCCTTGCAGATGTGTCCAAGGCCACCATGCTGCCTGTATCAGTCGATCGGGCCGAAAACATCGCATAGGTTCGTTTCTCCGAATCGGACAAATGTGCGAATAGACACACCATGGGCAATCTTGAGGTCCATAGAGGTCACGGATAATTTTGCAGTGATGACAGTTCTTTGTACTGGCCAACTAGTTGGAAGTGCCAAATGGTTGGTCGGGACAAAGAATTGCAAGGTGTGTACCCAGCTTAAAGTATCTTTCCGTAAGTTAATTTGTATTTTTTGTATTTGTGTGTGTAAAGTTAACCATACACTGGATTTTTTTATTTATTTATTTAAATGAAGTTGATTGAAAAGTTGACCCATGTATGGCCTTTTGTTTAATAAACTGCTCAGGTAATATTGGGCAGTTAATAAACAGATAGGGATCAGACCTGTCAAAAAACATTCTGACAATCCCATTCGTTGCCACATTATATTCAGCTTGAATTCTACTCTGGATAGATGGTGGTATAGTTCTTTTCCAAAACCTCCCCAATTGAGCTATCGGCACTGTATGTCTGGCATTAAACTGTAAATAACTGGAGGGCTTGTATTGACATCAATAGAAAACCCTTTAGAGAACAATTATACTTCCCACTTTCCTGCTCCACACATGAATAGTGCCCAGGGTGAGGATCAAAACCAATAGCGGTTCCCTGTACTTTACCGATTAGCTTTTAAACTTTTATGAAGTTTCCCTTGCCAGTCTGCTCTCCTCTGCCCCTCGGCTATTGTCAGTGACCGTCCACGAACTGGTAAATTTTAAGGCACACTTTTTTTTTTGCAGAGCGTGTCTCCCCATTGGCTACATTGTGGACTACAGAGACAAAACTTCATAGGGGGAGGTCTTAGCGGTTTAGGTCTTCATCCTCCATACTATTAATGGGTGGAAGAAAAGGAGGGAGACAAGTATAATTGTTTTTGCATTTGGCTACTGTTGAGCAGTTCGTCTTTAAATTAATAGTTGATAGATTGTTGGACTGATTGCCCTACGATTGATTCTAACAACCTTTATCTTAATCTTACATTGTTCCAGGGATTTGTCCACTCTGGTTTAAAGTCTCTGTTTGCATTTCAGTCACTGCAAAGATCTTGCGCCATCCCCTTTGAAGTTCTGGAAATGTCCCCTCCCCCAAACTAGGCATTAAACAACCTTCATTCTGCATGCCCAGTTGTGGCTTTTTGTTTGATTAACAACAAAACAGCAATACATTTTTATGGAGGGTATATTCCACTTGTAAAACTGATTTCTTTTTATCTGACAAACCTGAATAACTTTTGTTTTCTTTTCCCCAGTTGCGAGATTTGATGAAATGGTACATAGTCTCATTTAAAGATCACCTAATGATGAACCCACCGGCTTGGTTCATGAGCTTTGTCTACTGTGAAGCAATTCTACAACTTCCATTTTTTCCTCTGGCTGCTTATGCTTTCTTTAAAGGTGAGTATAAGCATTTCAAGTATAGCAATTTTCACATTTATGCTGAAAAGCCAACAGGTTGCAAAAGAAACTAAGGGGAACATAACAGATATAGAAAAACATGTCAAAAATGTTAATATCCCATGTTGGCTGTCCAACCCATCCTCCATGTCTATGGAAGTCATAGTTTGTATAGCAGGAAGTGGTGAGTGTTTACAGATCTATTATGGGTTAGGTAAGTAAAAACATTTTATTATAGCGGTTTAGTCCCATTAGGTTTGTGCTACATGAATATTGGATTTTACTTAATTCATAGCAACTTGTTATCTTATGGGAGCCTTGATTTTAGGCTGGGAACACACGAGGCAATTTTTTTCTGGCCCGACCGATATTGTCATATATCTTCGTATAATGGTCGGTCGGGCCGGAAAATCGTCAGCAAGTGTGCCGGTGACCGATGAGTAGAGATCTGAGCATCTTTGACCCATCCAACTGCCAATCAGTAGAAATTACTGTTAGGAACATTCCAAAGATGTGATGCATCCTGGGAAGAAGGACCGTTTAAAACCTGAAATGTCAGCTTACTAATGTCAACAGCAGGGAACAGCAAAGGGTATAAATTCTACTGATTTTTCAAAATGGGAGAGAATATTTAGAATAACTAAGAAGGCATTACACAAACTAACAATTTAACAAATATTGATAGTTTCCACTAAACTGTCCCTTTAAGACAATTCCCAGTAGTTAATAAATCAGCTTGTGGTGTCACTACTGATCATACAAAGATAAATTAGGAGTTGATGAGAGCACTCATTGTTACTGACACCTCTTCTGAAGATCATGTCAGCTGGAAGCAGGTAGCGGTGGTCAGTGGATGGAAAGGTCTTTACACGTACAGATGCAAGTGTTACCCAGAAATGCAGACAGTTAAATTAAAGTGAGATTTCAACAGTTTTGTCACCACTATGTTTTTGGGGAACTGTTGCTGTGAACAAAATACTGTGAAATGCTAGAGCAGTGATTCTCAAACTTTTCACACCAAGGCACACTGGACATAGCAGCACATCTGTGTTCTTGAAGGATATTTACACTTGGGAATTTGTTTATTAAATTGCCCAGTATTGGAAACTATAATTATTCCCAACTAGTACTGTTTTTTATTATCTGTCCCCTATTTATTAGACAAGTCTGAACCATATTACATTTCAGCTGTCAATCAAGTGCCTTATTATCAAACTCTTCTGGTGTGTGCAGTTTTGCTGAAACTGGAATAGTGACAGTTGGTATGTCACTCACAGTGCTACCTCATAGTGATTACTGAGCATGCTTCCCCTCACAGTCAGGTCTGACTGGAGTAAAACCTACTAATTGGACCAGAAGCTAAGGCTGGGTACACACGGAGGGACTTTTTGTCCGAGCGAGCGCTCGGCCGGGACAAATGTCCGTCGGTCGGGGCAAATTCGGTCGCGGCCGAATTTGCGAATGATCGATTGTGTGCTCTCGTAGGGAACCGCACAATCGATCGGAATTTTCCGACTGATCCGGACGAACGAACAATCGATGTCTGTCGCGCCCGCCCCACACTAGCCAATATTTTTGGCCGATCGACCGAAAGTGCTGTGAATCGGTCGGTTTGCCGAAAATATTGGCTGGTGTGTACCCAGTCTAACTTTATAGATTGGGATATCATAGTCAATATATAGTGGTCCTTGAGCAAGGATAAAGTGTTAAAGTGCAAACAAGGTCACATACTGCTAACAAATGTGCAAAAAATTAAGCACGCTTAATAAACACACAGAGCTCAGACAGCACAACAAAATGAAGTCCGACTTTAACAACACAAAGAGCCGCATGTCACATGATCAGAGACACTGACGCCCACCATTCGCTGAAGTGCTGCGGTATTCAGTTGCACTCAACATGTTTTCCCAACGGCAAATGTGTATGTTCACCACAACATTTGTATATTTCCGCTGTGTGGAAAAACTGATAACGTTGTATATAAGGTTTTACAATAAACGTGTGTTATACGTCCCTCAAGCAACGTCACCTCCTCAACTCATAACTATAAAATACATGACGTACATTACCAACTGTGCACTTCTTTTTATGCCTGTTTCTCCCATCTAAGCCAAACACACACCTACACGTAAAAAATACTTTACACACAAGTGTACACGGGCAACGCCGGGTACTACTGCTAGTATGCATTAAATTATAGTTTAATATGAGGCAAAGTATTTTTTTCAGTATGCATACCCTTTAATGTTGGACTTAATGTTTAATGGCTTATAACGAGTGTAAATTATAATCAATCACAATCGAGTGTTTAAGAACCTTTATTCTCATGCAGTAACTGGCAGATGTCTGGATCCTTCCCAAGTCTGTTCTCCCTTTCATTGACCTGTACCTGGCAATTTCAGAGAATGGGAGAGAGTCAGAGACTCTGAATGGGGGAGGAACAGTTAGTTACAGTATATTGCAGAAGTTAAATGACACAGATTGCTGTGAAATTTTATTGCAAAGTCAATTTTTAAAAACATAAAAATGTAAGCTTTCTCTGAAAGCACACAGTTCACCCCAGCACACCCTATGAGAAACCCTGTGCAATAGTGTACAAGGAATAGTGTATGAATTCTTATCTTTGTTTTTTATTGCTTCTCCTTAGGTGGCTGTAAATGGATCAGAATTCCTGCTATTGTCTATTCTACTCATGTAGCTACCACGGTTATTGCAATTATCGGCCACATCCTTTTTGGAGACTTTCCTAAATCAGACCAAATTGGGCCTCTTAGCCAGAAGGATCGCCTCACCTTAGTTTCTATTTACTCGCCCTACTTGGTGATCCCAGTGCTTCTCCTCCTCACCATGCTGTTCAGTTCAAAGTACAGGCAGGAAGAAAAACGTAAAAGAAAATGACAAGTCACGACATTCACACACAAACCTCCTGCCAACTGTAATTGTATTTTAATTAAATTGTTTTTTAATTGTGTTTTTAAAAACAAACCAGCAGGATGTTTCACGGTGTTACCAATAAGGATCAGTAATACAAACGCACAGTGACTGCACTAAGTGGGATCTGCCATATTGGTTTCCCTGGATGCTGTTTTATACAATTGCAAGGGCACTATCATTTAATCACTGAATTGGGATACCAGCTTCATATTGTAATTGGAAATACCAACTTCCAGATTTTGGGGTGGGGGATGTGTTTTATACAAATTTTAGGTATGGAAGTGCACATGCCCTTTAAGGCACAATATGGAAATAAAGTCCTGAAAGGGAGCCAATCACCAGTCGTATAATCCTGTGATGCCCAACCTCTGTGTAAGTATCAGACTATGCAAAAAGTTACATTACATGGTGGATCTAACCCTGCTGCTGATCTATGGTTAATTATAAACAGTCTGCCTTCTGGCTTTTATTGCTTTATTCTCAATAATGGGGACCATACATGTGACTATATACGATCCTTGTTTCACAAAATCAAGACAGAAAAAAAAATCTACATACACTACAGTGTTTTTTGAACATACGATGAGAGCTGTGATTCATGTACATAATATCTTTTGACAAAAAATAAATCTCTCTCTCAAATGTGGGTTCCAATTACTTGTCATTTTGTTTTAAATTTTATAAGGACCACTAAAAGGTTCAATCCTACTTTATCACTAAGTGTGTAACCACCTTAGCAGGTTGCTACAAAAAGAATCCTCAATGCACAAATAAGTAGTATAGATAGAACAGATACAAACACTGTGGAAAATACTTGTGATACAAATATGCAAACTGCAGTATTCCACTAGTGATCTCAACCAAGGCACTCAGTGTAGAAAGCTGCATTCTAAGTGACCACTCAAAAATGTAATTGATTATATATACTTATATTCTGTGCACATTATTTTAACCTTTGTGCACAGGTTGAATAAAAGTGTACACATGCACAGATTAGAAGGAACAGTGCTTCCGAATTAAGGCTGTTTGCTTCTTTTGTTTAAATTTAAAGGGCATGTCCACAAAAAACTGGTCAATTTCCAGATACCTGCCCAAACCTATATATTTTATGCTTTATTACCTGCATTGCTAACCAGATATCCAAGGATATTTATTGTCACCATTCTGGCAGAGTAAGATGGCCCCTCCCTTCATGCAGTCAATCAAGGCAGTGACAACTGACATCACAGCCAATGAATGACTGCTGTTTCGCCTGCTTTTTCCTCTGCACATGTTCAAGCTTATAAAAAGCTCATTGAGCAGAGGAAGAAACCTTTGACAGAAAGGAGTTACAGGCAGATAACTGACAAGTTACCGTTTGTTTTTTAGGGTGGACGTTCCCTTTAAAGGATCTTTTTGGATCTGTAAAACACATTTTCAGATATAAATGATATTAATATAGAATATTACTTCAATATATGAATAATTTCTCTACGAAAGTGTAAAAAACATTCAGGGAGATTCAATAAAAGTTCTTTAAAAATGGTGCTAATGGGGCGGAGCCTGACCGCTGAACGATGGCCGCGGATCACTAGAGCTCCGACACAATCCCGGTGTAATCAGCAGCTAACGACAGCATCCAAAGGCACAAACCCTCAAAACCACTCCCTGACAACACTAAGATGGGGAAAAGAGGGGACCTGTCGAACTTTGTAAAAAAACAAGACCCCCAGGCAACCGCACCACTCGGCCCCAATAAAATGGCGGCAACCTCGGAGCCTCCGGATCCAGTAACAAGGCGCGACCTGGACACCTTATACGCAAATTGGAAAAATGTATAGCAGAGGCACACCACAGGACGGTGAACGAAGTGAAGCAAGAAGTGGGTGCCCTGGGGGACCGGGTCGCGGCCCTGGAGTCATCCCACGGAGACACAGCAAGGTACTGTGCACAGGTGGAGACGGACATAAGGGACATCAGAGCACAACTGACTGCCCTACAATCCCAACAGGAGGACGCCGAAAACCGTTCCGTAGGAACAATATAAGAATACGGGGAGTCTCGGAGGATGCCACCGACCTCCAACCACAACTCCTCACGCTGTTCACGAGCCTCCTGCCAAAACCCAGAGGAGCGTCTCCTCAGGACAGGGCCCACCGAGCGCTCCGACAACGGAACCGCCAGGAGGACCCACCTAGAGACATTATTGTCCGCTTGCATTACTATGCCACAAAAGACCTAATACTACAGGCAGCCCGAATACGACTGACCTCAAGATGGATGGCCACCCGATCCAGATCTACCAAGACCTGACACCGCTAACACTGGCCAAAAGGAGGGCCCTCAAAACCATCCTTCATCAACTCAACTCAGCCAAAAAAGTACCGCTGGGGTTTCCCTTTTAGGCTAACCATAACCCACATGGGTAAAAACATCTCCATAGAGGACCCGCACGACGGATATTCATGCTGAGACGCTTAGGCCTAGAAACCCCCCACCGATTCGCTCCGAGAACAAGGCAGCCCGCATTAACCCACCGGAGGACTCATGGTCCCAACCGAATGAGGAACACCACAGATACTTTCTCAAAAATCACAAAAGGATGGATGAAACCAAAACAAACCCATAGAATCTTCCCCCAGAAGGGGACAAAAACAACAAAAAAGGACAGCAGCCAACTCAACCACTAACCACAAAAATACAACCCCTAAAACATAGCCAAAACAAAACACCCTTGAAACAAAACCAAAACAACAATCTACAAGATCCTTCAAACCCAAGCCAAAGGAAAAACTATATACAACTAAAAAAAAGAGACAAAAAAAACAAACAAAAAAAAAAACAATACGATCAACAAAAGGCATGGCAATCAAAACACTACAAAACAAAACCAATAGCTATGCAGGACGGGAAACACAAAACCAACGAATCCTGAAACCGATGTAAACCCACCTCTGGAACGAACCTAAAACTAACTTACAAACCTACAAACCACAAATCGAACTTCCAAGTGCACCAATTACAACCCAGCAAAAACGAATAATAAAACTACAACAGTGATCCCATGGAACCCAGAAACACCAAAAAGACTCTAGAAACCATGCATCTCCCACCACTCCACACCCCGCAACCCAAGATATTAAGTAGAAGAAGAACCCAACACCCAAGAGACCCCCACCATAAGGGAACCATAGGCAAATTGGTACACGAATCTCCAAACAACTGAACTGACCAAAACTTACTATCGGACAATTGACCCAACAAGCACGAAAAGGAATGGACCAACTACCTGAAAATTGTAACCATCTGGTAACCCCACATCAAATGGGACAATAAAACAGAAACGGCCCCCACAAATCATACTCCACCTCAAAAATCCCTCCCCCACACTATTATGACTAGCCCAACGAACTCTCCATCACCAACCCAGCCCGAGAAATTCAACTGGTCAACAGGAACCCGATCCTAGTCCACACCAACCCTAAGACCCTAGTTCAACTAGACTCCCACCCACCAAGTTGCGTGTGAAAACATCAGATTTGCCTTATTGTGGGAATTATTCCCACGTTATATCGAAATGTTTATCTATCGTTAACACTGTTAGAATTTTATGTATTGATTTGTGTTTATTTTTGTCTTCACATTTAGGAACAATGCCTGGCTTTCCCTCCGCGACTCCTCATCTGATGCACAGATATACTTCGGGCAAAACTAGTCTCCTTCTCAATCCATGATACGGACAAGGTAAGCTCTCCTAACAGATTGGCAGGGAGCGAGGAGATCACTCTGCATACAAAAACACCCTCAAACCATGACCAAACCAACTCTCAGGATCCTCACCCACAACGCCAAAGGTTTAAATGAACCCATAAAAAGGCGTTTAGCAATGCAATATTACGAAAGAGAACAAACCGATATATTTTTATCCAAGAAACACACTTGTGAAAGGAGCAGAACCTTTTCTCCCTAGCAAAAAATTCACAACACATTATTTCTCCTCTGCCCTGGTCAAGAAAGGAGGAGTTGCAATACTCATCACAAAAGAATACCCTTTACGATGACAAGATGCGACAGAGACCCAGAGGGACATTATTAATAATACAAGGTTTGCTGACTCTAAACTCTACACACTAGCAAACATATATGCCCCAACACAAAACCAAACACCATTCTACAGGAACTTAGTAGAAAAACTCCTGAGTTTAAACCTAGGCACTCTGATTTAGCAGGCGACTTCAACACAGTCCTGGACTCAAGGATAGACAGATCCTCAGTCTCCTCTCTCGCCAGGCCGGCTGCCCCATCCAAAACCCCTCCGCTCTTTGCTAAAACACTTAACCTATGGACGCCTGAGGTTACAACACCCCAATGCAACATACACTATCTTTCTTCTCACCCCCAAAAACACACCAGGATCAGACTAATATTTATAACTCACAACTATCCCTTATCTACACAACACCGACATTGCTCCCATCTCATTCCGCACATCCCATGTCTCAGCGAGATCTCCTCTTACAAAACACCCTCCTCATACCACCACCAATGGCGATTAAATGAAGCGCTATTTCTAAACAAAAACGCCCTAACAAACGACACAGCAAAAAACTATACTTTCCAGAAAACAATAACCCCTGAAAACTCCAACCACATCCATTGGGCGCGCACCAAAACAGTCATAAGGGGCAACCTTATCCAACTATCCTCCACTAAAAAACACACAACAACACAAGAAAACACGAACACGACTTCTTTCACAACTTAAAATAGCAGCAAACATACCTCTCCCAACGCTCCCAAACCAACCTAGACACCCTAAACTCCCTACGAAACAAATTAAAACCACCACCTATTCACCATCGCTGAGAAGGCACTAAAATTCACACGAGCTAAATATTTTCGAAAAAGGAAACAACCAGATACGATGCTGCTAAAACAAACGAGAAATTTACCCAACCGCCTACTACCCTAAGAAAACAAGACAACTCTTATGCCATAACCCAATGGACATCCTTGCAATCTTCTCTGAATACTACAACCAAACTATATGATGGCCAAACGTAGAGCCACAACATCTCCCCAAAGACTTCATAACACATACCTACACAATCCAATTACCACCCTACACACACACCAGAAAAATCAACCCATAGACAACCCCTATCACCCCAGACGAGATCAAACAAGCGATAAAGTCACTCAAACACGGTAAAGCACCAGGTCCAGATGGCTTTACAGCAGTTATTATAAAAAATTCATCACAGAACTAACCCCCACCTCACTCTACTCTACACACAAAATACTGCAAGGAACAGAACAATACCCAAGACATCTACTCTAACATCATAGTCATTCCAAAACCCGGCAAGATACAACCCAATCAAAATTACCGCCCATTTCTCTCATCATAGACCTAAAACTACTATCCAAAATCATATCACACGCATAAACTCCTTTCTACCACACGACCTAATACATCCTGACCAATGCGGATTCATACCCACGCAAACCACAGACAACATCAGAAAGCCACTGCAACTACTTAACATAGCCCACACAAACAGTATCCCATCTGCCTTCCTGGCTCTTGATGCCGAGAGGCAATTTGTCGTATGTTGGAACTATTTACAAGAAGTATAAAATCCTTCATTCCCCCCCAAAATTCTATCACTAATATCAGCCCTATACTCAAACCACTAGCCAAAGTAAATAATATGGATTTATACTCCAGGAATTCCCAATATTAAATGGACAAGGCAAGGCTGTCCCCTATCCCCACTACTATTTTCACTCTGCATAGAACCCCTTGCACAACACATTAGACTTAACCAACACATTACCGGCATACAGATAGGCTCTTCAGAATTCAAAATAACACTATTCGCGGACCACCCTCTTCACACTAAGCAACCCACTAACCTCACTCCCACATCTCTAACCAACTATCACAATTCAGCAAGCTCTGGATTCAAATTCAACCCCACAACAACAGCCAAACAATAGCCATTCCACACCATGCCAGAAAACTCATCGAACTAAACTTCAACACCTAACATGGACAGAAAAACCGCTCCCATATTTAGGCACCCACTTATGTCCCACCCCACAGAAACATACATGCAAACTATACACCAATCTTTAAATCGCTAAAAAATCTTCTCCAGAATGGACCCCCTACAAACTTTCCCTATTCGGCCGAATCCACGCTGTCAAAATGACCCTTTTACCTAAACTCTATACCTCTTCAGAGCTCTCCCACTAGAAATAAAAAGACAGACCTCAAAGCATGCCAAACTCAAATCTCCAGATTCATTGGTCAAACAAAATAGCCAGAATCATCAGATATCTATGTCAAGACCAAGAACAATGGGCGGAGCAGCCCTCCCCTCCCTCTACACATACCATTTGGCAGGCCAGGTAGCCCAACTTTCAATGGCACGACTCTCCTAACAAAAACAGATGGGTAAGATTAGAACACCAACTCTTCACAGATACCCCACCAGACATTCTTATGGCTATTCCAATACACACACCCAAAACCCCAACCCAACATAAAATACACACACACACCTGGCAACACAATTCCAATACAAACTCACAACTCATACTCTCCACTTTACACCCATTTTCCACAACCCAACTTTCTCCCTCCCACAATGGACCAGGGGTGGTCGGCCTGGAGAGACAGGGAATCATCAAAATAACACATCTACTTCATATAGATAGACCCTGACATGGGAGGAAGCAAAATTAATGGAAACTTCCAAACCGAGTGGTTCAGATACACACAAATCACACACTACAAACCAAGACCCTCCTAGCACAAAGACAACCACCCACTCTAACCGATTTGAACGCTCAGTATGCACACACCCCTAGGCCCCAAGCAATCACAACTTTATATGACATCCTGATAACAAACAAGACAACAGAGAAACTAAAAGTCCAATGTCAATGGGAAACAGGGTGGGCTCAACTCTTTCATCACTTCACAGAGAAGAACCAATATTATTAAAATATCGCCAATGCTCTGTTATCCCTATACAGAAAGAACTTTAAAATTCTGCACAATGGTACGTGACGCCCAAACAGCTTACAAAAATATTCCCACCACCACCCCATTTTGCTTCCGCAACTGTGGAATTCAAGCGGACACTATCCACTGTTGGTGGGAGTGTCCCGAAGTATCCAGAATATGGGATAGTTACTCAGTTTTAATGGGTATTTGCAAAAGAGGTCCAAAAAACCCCTGGGTAGCACTCGCGATAAGAACGAGCCCCCCTCATAATAAGGTAAAACTATTGCTTACATATGCGCCTGCACTGAGATGCATAATAGCAGCAACCTGAAATCCCCAGCCCCACCTACCACAGTTAATAAAAAAATTAATGGGTCTACCAAACAGAATATCGTTACATGCCGCAAAAGACAATAGACAATTATGAAATTGGGATATCTGGTGTCTACGGATTGGGAGGAGAGACCTAACTGACAGAATCCTTATGCAATGTTCTATCCATGAATATCACCACAGCGAGCCCGGAGTCGCGGGGGGAAACACCGCTCAATACACAGGGAAACTCGACTGACAGGTATACAGTTATGTATAAAAAAAAAAAAGAGAAAAGACATGTTGTTTAAAATGCTATTTTATTTAATGACGATGAATCTGATTGGTTGGGGCAAAATTAGCACCATTTTTAACGATAAGAACTTTTATTAAATAACCCTGATTGTGCGCTTTAAAACAGCAGCAATTGCTTTTTTTAAATTATTTTATCTGCATTTCTGCAAATTGACATTAAACTGCAACCAATGTAGTGGAATTGATGTTCACATAATAAGTTATAAAAAACAGTATATATTTTTTATCAAGAAAAGTTCCCTTCAAAAATGTGTGTGAGAGAACAAACAAATATAATCCAATGTTTTTTTGCACAGGTGTGGGTGGGACCTGTGTCTGTATCAAAGGTTAACATACATAGAAATGCCCTGACAGAGATAAAGTGGGCGGGTCCAGGTAGATTAGGGTTTCTATTACTATGAACTACATAATACAACATAGGCCATATTTATAAGGCGCGTACCAGCTCTACAGCGTTCTCCCCAGAATTTTACCTGCCGGTGGCATGAAAAAGTAGCCGGGTGGGGTGAGGGGAAATTTGGTGGTAAGGGATATGTGCACTGCATCATTTCATTATAAGGTCAGGGATGTCAACTTTCATCCCACTAGATGTTTGAAAACTATACTCCCAGCATTCCATGTTGTAAATGCAGGAGTTGTAGTTAGTCAACATCTGCAGGGAACCCATGTAACATAGCAGCACAAGCACATGTGACACCCTTTTGTGGCCTTGGAGATCTTGGAACGCTAGTTAATGTGCTAAAATAATCTTGCAGGTGTAAAAAGGGGTCTGGACTGGGCAGTTTTGGCGGGAGTTTTTCTGACCTATTGGCACCTATAAACTACATCTAAATTCTTTTAATCACAAGTGTTCTCTGGGGAGAACACTGATATTCGATCGTTAGGGCTAGGCCACACGAACGCATTTTTCACGCGTTTGCGTATGCGATTTTGCTTAGAATAGATATCGTGGGAATGCGAAAGTTCTCGCGATTTCCAATGCGATTGCGCATCCATTTTGCAATCACCATTTTTTTGTGTGCAAACCATGCGTTTGCATAATGTTAAATAGCAAAAATGCAACAACGCACCAGAATCGCACACGTGATTACGTGTGCACTTCGGTACGTTGTTATGGGGCCTCAGCCTAAATCTACGAGCCCGATCAGAAATTTACGATTGCCTATTGGAAACCATTGCAATATTTTACTACCTCATGGTATTCTATTACCGAACGTTTGTAAATGTAAGATCGCGCGATACATTTACAGCCACGATCGTACAAACTTGCGATACAGTGGGTTTTTAAATATGGCACATAGCCATTTTCTTCCAATACAACATTTATTCTGTTGTAGATTAAAGGGTAACTGGTCCATAAAAAATTATAGGAATTGCTTCCCTGAGGATTTTTGCAATTTACTTTTATTATTTATTTTACAAAGATTTAAAGATATTTACATTTATGTGTGTGATATAGGTCCCCTGCACTTCCTGCTCTGAAACCATGTGACAGTCCCTCTTCCCTGTGTCTCCTCCTCCTCCTCTTGGGCGCCCATGGCCCTTTCCCTTGCAGCCTCCTAAGGCCACGCCTATTCATGGGTCATGTGGTCACTCCCATTTGTGGGCCACGTAGCCCCTTCCCTTGCAGCCCCTTGAGCCTTTCTCTTGCAGCCTTCTGTGGCCCCTTCCACCCGTGGCCCCTCCCACTCATGGCCCCTTGGGCCTTTCTGTGGCCCCGCCTACTCATGGGTCATGTTGGCCCTCCCACTTGTGGGCCATGTGGCCCCTTCCCTTGCAGCCTCCTGTGGCCCCTCCCACTCGCAGGCCCTGTGGACCCTCCCCTTGCAGCCCCCTTGAGCCTTTCCCTTGCGGCTTCCTGTGGCCCCTCCCACTCACGGGCCCCAATGACCCCCTCCCCTTTGTGGGCTCCCCATTGCCTCCTCCCACTTGCACCTCACACCAATCCCCCCCCCCCCCTTGCAGCCTTTTTAGCAGAGAAAGAATCAGACAAAGTTTAAAACTGCTGATTCTTTCTCTGTTGAAAAGGCTGCTTTTACAGTCTTCTGTAGGAGGGTATTGGTCTGAGGTGCAAATGGGAGGAGTTAATGGGGAGCCACGAGTAGGCAGGGCCACAGAGTCCGAGAGTGGGAGGGGCCACAGGGCTGCAGGGGAAGGGGACAAAGGGCCCGTAAATGGGAAGGGCCAGCAAGTGGGAGGCATTAAAAAAAGCAGTGTTGTGGGCTGTGCTGTTCTCCCCACCCCCTCATACCCTTCAGTCATGCACTGAGCATGTGCAAACTGCAGATTAGAGGAGGAAGTAGTATTTCTGACCGCAGATTCAGAACCTCCCACCCCCTAACTTTCTGATCAGTGATTTTTCATATTTTGGGCTGTGCAGCACATAGAGAGGTGGTTGATGGTTCATTTTAAAAGGTAGGAACCTGGCCTTTCATTTAAAATAAACTTGTTTGGAGACCTTTAACGTTGAACTACAGTTTTTATTATAATTTCCCAGGATTGCTAAACACTTTATATAAAATATTTCCTGTAATATTAAAAATGTTAATGTACAAGTTCCCTTAAAGGGTATCTCCACTGATAAAAGTCACCTGGGTTGTGAGGATAGATATGTGTAAGGTGGAAATGTACCTGCAGTATCCTTTGTCTTTGAGCAGTTTAGAAGAAATCCAATGAGTTTCTCCCAGAACGTTGTGGATGGTGCAGGTCCGCCCACTTTCATTGAATGCCTGCTTGGGAAATGTCCGATGCGCGTGTTCCTTTAGTGCATGCGCAGAACGTGTGAGGATCCGTCAGGACTACTGTCTGTGTGATCCAACTGGTTGGTCAATTCTACACACACACAATCACCTGACCATCACAGCAGCTTGCTGAGTTCACTAATGGAGGAGTAATCAGGTACTACCTTTTGCTCTCTCCCATCCCCTCCCATACCAGATTGCCTCATATTCCCAGCATCCCCTATGAAATCAATCTTAGATCACTTTTTCAACCAACAATCTCAGAGTTAGACACAAATAAATCTTTATTAAAAACAACACAAGTTCCCCCTGCCTTTGTTACAGTATTGTGGGAAGAGTGTTTTAACTTTTCCTCCCCTGTCTCTCTCTGCATGATCAGATGTAAAAATGAACTTAGAGAGTCAGGAAGGAAAGGATTTCTTACTGCAGCCAAGTGGGTGTGTCTGCTACCATGATGATGCACTATGAGTGACAGCACCCCCAGCACAGGGGAAGACACACACCCTGGAACTAGTACAACTTTCCCATGCTGCTGCAAGCAAACATAGGGGAATTCTGGGGAAAAAAATGTAGGAGGGTTGGGGGATGGTGTACTTTAAAATAAACCCCCCCAAAAATGTTTTTTCCTCAGTGGAGATACCCTTTAACCTGACAGAAGATATTTCCCACTGTATTTATTCCTGCCATGTAGCAGGGTGACAGCTGGTAGTAAGGTGCATTAGTCATTGTAGGCTCAGACCAGCTGCGCCCTTCAGGTGCACCTGAGGAAGGGGGAGACCCCTAAACGTTGTGCACATGCCTATGTCACAATAAAAATGTGTCTTATATTTGAAAGAACGTACATCTATAAATGTATTGAGGTTTTCCCAGGTCCTTGCACGGCAGTGTTGACTTAAGGGTTAATCCCCCCCCCGTGGAGCGCTTATTAGGAACCCCTCCCTAAGATTATAAAAGGTCCCTTTAGAGTCCGACCTACCGTTTTTTTTCTTTCCCGTTAGCAAAGGAACTCCTCCAACCTCTCTCCCCTGCCAATAGAAGCGGGAGGGCGACTAGGCGCGCCGCCGCCGGGTGCGCAGATGCAGTCACGTCTCGTGACGTCAGCGCAACCCGGAAGTAACGCGGTAAAAGCTGCGAAAATTTCAAAAAGCCGGCTGAAGGCTTTTCAAGCTGTCCAGAACGCTGTACAGCCCGGATTTTCCTCTCCTGACTCAGCAGAGGGATCCTGCGCCTATCCACCTGTAAAACTCTGCCTTGCAGTAAGTAATGGTGGATTTACCCTATGCACTCAATCAAGAACCTCCACTAATGTGTTTAAATTTTGTTTTAGCTCTACAAGTCTAAAATGAGCTCCAGGGATCTTAGAAGTTCTGGATCCAGGAGGTGAGAGATGGAGAGAGAGAGAGAGAGGGTGTTTCATGAAAACATTCTAAAACAAAATTCATTACTATTTCAGCTATTCATCCAGGAGGGACGATGACCACGAATATCATCACAAAAGGAAGAGATCTGAGTGCCACATGTGTTCAAAGGGAGGACTTACTCCTCCAGGGACCAATCCTCCATCCTCAAGTAAATACCCTGAAATTAGCGGCTTGGCTGTTGAGACCAAAACACTGAAAGATAGAGGTTTGTCAGAGGAAAGCATTAATACTATCCTCTCTTCCAGGAAAATATCCACATCAACAAAATATTATAAGACTTGGGAAGTCTTTTGTAAATGGTGCCAGGATAAAAGGGATTTCTCCAAAAGCTAACAAAGTTGAGAATATCATTGAATTCCTACAGAGTGGACTTGGGAAAGACCTTAGTCTATCAACTCTTAAAACCCAAGTTACAGCAA